>OZ002736.1:15507276-15756649 GCA_963924305.1 Polygonum maritimum | reverse complement strand
CCCCCTGCTGAGGGCGCGGATGAGGGTTACGAGGAGCCTCGTAATCTCCAAGACACGAACAACGCTTTGCGGTTCGAGCGCGTTGGTTCGAATGTGGCGAGTAGTTCAGGTCCACCTGTCGAGACTCAGGCTGACCTCGACTACTTATTCCAGCCCGAGTTGATGGCGATCAGGAGTTCGCGTGACTCCGTTCCCGGAAGAAGGCATGATCGTTCGTCCCTTCGCATCCAAGAGCCTTCGCATGACCACGATAGCTCGCTAGCCCACCGGAGCGGTGCGCGCGGAACGAGTGAGAGGGTTGGGCTGAGGGATGTCGCGGGACCGACAAGCGATATGACGGGAAGGGATCGCGAGGAGGAAAGACCTCATCTTCAGTTTCAACTCGAGGAGGCCAGGAAGGAGATTGCAGCGCTGAAATTCTCCTTGGAGAAGATGCAGGGAAAGCGCCCGGTCGACGAAAGTCACCAACCGCAGCGTTTGGCTAGTGTCATCCACGTTCCCGATGACCGCCAAACCCCGGAACCTACGGATGACGGAAGCGACGATTCGG
Source organism: Polygonum maritimum (assembly GCA_963924305.1). NCBI lineage: Eukaryota > Viridiplantae > Streptophyta > Magnoliopsida > Caryophyllales > Polygonaceae > Polygonum > Polygonum maritimum. Next base: position 15,756,099 of record OZ002736.1, on the reverse strand, counting down.
ATAGCGACCGGAGGGCCCCAAAGGGCCGGAGGAAAGAAGGAGACCGCGAAAGGGATAGGCGTACCCAAAGTCGGGATCCGCAAGAGAACTCCCGTTCCACCGAGCAAGGGAGCTTGCGGGACCATAACCAAAGTGGATACGAATCCCGGAGGAACGGTCCTGGCAAGCGAAAGCCCCGCAGGAGGCGCCGCAACCGCGGGCGCGGAAACGAGCACCGCGGACGCGGAAGCAAGCCCGCGGGCGCGGGAACGATCCAACCCGCGGGCGCGGGAATGAGCCCCGCGGGCGCGGATCGCCGCCAGCAGCAGACAATTCCACGAGCGGCTCGACCCGCGACCGCGGGTCCATAAGCCGCGATCGCGGGGCAGAGAGCCAGCGCGGGAGGATTCGTGAGTACGACCGGTACCATCCTATGAGTCGACACGACGAGGATGAGGACAGGTTTGACCGCGACGAGCGGCGTGAGATTGAGGCTCAGGCCGAGAAGCGGATCGAGAAGAGGCTGCTCGCCCTGCTCAAGAGTCAGGGAGGACTGCAGCAGTCGGCTCAGGACCAAGTGGATAGTAAGTTGGCTTTGGTAACTTCTACACCATTCCATCGAACTATCCAGCAGGCAGAGCCGCCCAAGAAGTTCACGCCACCAAGCTTCACGGTCTACGACGGTGCGTCGGACCCAGTGAACCACATCGCCTATTACACACACAAGATGGCGTTATGGACTTCTGACGACGCCATCATGTGTAAGATGTTCCCCGGGAGTCTCGGGAAGGGCGCGATTAGATGGTTCCAAAGCTTAGAGGCCGGGTCGATCCGGTCGTGGAGGCAGCTGGCTTCCGCTTTCGCCAAGCGATACATTGCCAACAGTCGAGAAGCGATCTCATTGGACACATTGCTCAGCCTAAGGCAACGTAAGGGTGAGGGCCTCCGTCGGTTCACAAACCGTTTTATGGAGTGCTACGCTCAAATTGACGGGTGCGATGAGAAGACCGCTATAGCCACCTTCCGCCGGGCTGTACCAAAGAAGTCCAAGCTCCGAGAAAGCCTGACTCTGCGCCTGCCTTCCACGCTCGATGAGCTACAGGATCGGGTCCATCAATATGTCAAGTTGGAGGACGAAGACGACGGCGATCGGTCCCCTACACCTTCCCGCCGGGCGCGCGGATCGCCTAGGCCGAATACCGGGAAGCGAAAAAGGGTAGACCAGGGCGTATTCACTACATTCAATATTCCGATCTACCGTATCTTGACTCGGATCCGGAACTTTGAATGGTTCAAGTACCCGCCAAAGGGGGATGCGGAGGACAACCAGCACGGGCGTAAGTGGTGCATGTACCACCGAGCTCGGGGGCATATGACCGAGGATTGTGAGCCCCTCAAAGAATACCTCGAGTAGCTAGTAAAGAAAGGACACCTCAAGCAATACGTTAAGACCTCGGATGACGAGGGAACGAGTGCTAAGCAGATCGAGGTGGTCCAGACTATTACGGCTCTCTACAAAGAAGATGATCCGGAGTCGCGAAGTCGGTTTCGCAGGGAGTGCCACGAGCTAGAGGTGATGCGCGTCCAGCATGCCGAGCCGCGCCCCTCACTTGGACCACGCGGACCCGGACTTGTCTTTCGCGACGAAGACTTGGCAACTGTCCAGCACCCGCATAACGACCCGCTTGTCCTGACGGTGGAGCTCGGAGAGGTCAAGATCCACCGCGCCTTAGTGGATTCCGGCAGCTCGGTCGACGTGATGTACTACGACACGCTCAAATCACTCGGGAAATCCAAGAGGGACCTTGAAGAGGTCAATATGCAGCTTTCCGGACTCGGTGGATACCCCACTTTTCCACTTGGAGTCCTAAAGGCTCGAGTAAATCTCGCCGGAAAGGAGCATCACATCGAGTTCGTAGTCGTCGACGTCCCAAGGCCGTACAACTTGATACTCGGGCAACCTTGGATCCATGGCATGGGAGCGGTACCTTCGTCCCTACATCAGATGATCCAATTCATGGACAAAGGCGCAATCGTGCGGGGTGTGGGCTAACCAACTTCAGGCGAGGTTATGTGCGAAAGGAGTCTGGCCCAATGAGAGGATCGCAGATGGCGACAAAGGGCTCGGGCGAGTGGACATAGTCACCGGCGCCGACCAAGGGCACCGCCCGGATCGCCGCGAGCACGACTCCGACCGCCGCGAGCACGGTGAGGACGGCCGCGAGCGCGGCCCACCTCCCGCGGGCGCGGGCGAGAATCCGGCGACTTGAGGCCCTGCGCGGCCCTAGATAAGTCAGCCGAGACCTAGGATTTCATGTAGTGAGGGCGGTACTCTTTTTCCCACGCGGTTTTGATGAGGCCCCCCCTTTAGGTTTTCATTTTTTAGTTTGTCCTTAGTTCATGACATTTCATATTTAAATTTTTAATTGAAGTCTGCACTGTTTTGCATTAGATTGAGTCTTGCACACAAAAAAAAATACCAACGTTATGCGATGCGCTAACGGAATAACTTGACCAAGGAAAACACCCTATGAAGGCCCTACGATACGAATGCGTAGGAGTTGCACGGATCCCATATTTGAAGAATACGGATGTACGAATATACGAATATACGCATATACGATTGTACGAATGTACGAATATATGAATATACGAATAAGAGCACCCTAATCTGCATGGCCACTCACCGCTTAAGCTCCGGTCCCTATACCCGGGATAGCACAGGGTGTACGAGTATATGGGTCCCGGAGGGGGGCATTGTGGGCGGGCAAAATTCCCTATCAATTAGTTAGCATTTAATTCTCTATCTTATTTATTTTGCTATCCATATTTATTATGCTATATCCTTTATTAGGGTAGTTACTCTAGTTAGGATATTATTTATGAAGGAGAATCTTATCTTCGCCTGAGATAAGATATTTGGTTGACTTGGGGAGCAAGATATCGCGAAACCCTAACCCTAATGGGCCAGTTTGCCTTGGGACGCGCGCCTCTCCCCCTCTCGTCCCTCTCCTCTATAAATACACATGCATGCATGTGCCTGGTAAGTTATAAGTTCTAAGCTATCGCTCTGCCTGACGCCTTGATTCAACATTGCCCTTACTGACTTAAGCATCGGAGGTGGATTAGGGGTCGCTCACCCCTTGGTCCATTGTTTTGCAGGTCATTGAAGGGAGAGAGGCTTGTAGAGTGGAAGAACATTGAATATCATTGAAGAAGGAATTGAGACCTGTACACCGACATATTTTGTGTACTAACAATAAGCATCCTTTTGTCTTGTTTCAAGTCATGATCGTCCCATTTGGACGTGCCTCTCAATCGATGGAGAGCCGAGGTCGACATTTTTCCGCGTGATTGTGGAATTTGATATGATGTCTCCATTTCCGGCCTGTTCATTAATTGTCCCCTTGGATTCATGCTCTACTTTGGTCACTGGCTTTTGTATGCATATATGATTCCCGGCATATCATATCATGTTTTAACACATTAAGTGGTGCATTGCTTGTCGTTTTCCTATTAATTAATTGCCATAAAAATCTGATCAATATTTGTTTTTTTCGATTGTCCATTGGTGAGTCTCGAAACATCCACTGGAGTTGAACCCTGAACCTCGTGAATGTGAAGCAAATCGCTTACCAAACTTCCTTTGGTTGATAATATTTGTTTATGAATGTGTACCGTGCTAACTATTGAATGACCATGTCTGTATATTTATCGCTAAGTCACTCGATGCATGCATGTCAAAATTAAATGACTAAGGTGTATGGAAATACTCATCTTTTCATGACATAATTGCAATTGCAATTTTAATATGAAAAGTTAATAATGTATTTATTAAGTCGGGGCTTTAAATAAGTGGTCAACTCAGCTCATACGTAGCTAGTTTTAGCAAGTACTCCATATATGTGGCCACTCCTCACAAAAGTTGAAACCTCCTCTACTTAATTGGCAGGCTCTATTTGGCTAGTCAACCTTGAGGATATCATGATATGACCAGAGTTGGCCTCATAAAATGTATGTGACCCCACCTTCATCCACACCCCTAACAATTGGGAGAAAATTTGCTCTCCAAAAGCCGATGGTGGATTAGGTCTAAAATCTGCTCTTAATATAAACCTTGCGCTTCAGATGAAACTTTTATGGAAACTTGTTGCTCAACCAGATAACATTTGAGTTAAGATTGTATCTGAAAAATACCTTCATTGCCAATCACTTTTTCACTATCAAAAAAAGAACTGTTCTTGGCAGACCTTCGTGAACAATTCTCTCCCGGGATTCGTTGGTTGGTGGGTGATGGAACCTCCATTAAATTCTGGTCTGACCCTTGGGTCCCCAACACCGAACTTATCTCGTTCTTTGACAATATTGATATGAATCTTAAAGTTTCAGCCTTTATTCTACCTAATTGTTCCTGGGACATAAATGCACTAAATCATATCCTGCCACCACAAATTGTAGATATTATCTCCCAAATAAGAATTCCAGTTACCTCTGCTGAGGATCACCTTTTATGGTTGCCGGCAAATGACGGTTGTTTTTCGGTCCGGACAGCCTCAACTTTAATTGCAACACCTAACTCCACTCCTAGAGATGATATCTCTTGGATCTGGAAAACTAAACTCCCCCCTAAAATTCATAACTTCCTCTGGAAAGCCTGTGCTGATTGTCTTCCTACTACTGACAGGCTTAACAGATTTGTCAACTGTGTCCCAAACCGTTGCTCTCTTTGCGATTTAGCCGATGAAAATCTAAATCATTTTTTCTTTGAATGCTCTTTTACTTAATCAATGATCGCTCGATTAGGGAATCTTTTAAAGTACTCATTTCAACTAACCACATCTCAATCCTTTGTACTTAATATCCAGAACACCCTAAAACAAAATTCAAATAATATCCCTCTCTGCTTTCTTTGGTGGTTTTTATAGGCTCATAGAAATGCAAAATTATTTGATCCTTCCAAAATTAACCCGGGTAAATTTCCCTCAGATCTTGCCTTTTCACAATCCCTTGAATGGGATAGTGCTCAACGGAAAAGTCCAGACAAAACTATTAAAAGACCTTTAAGGAAAATACAAGGGGTTTGGAAGAAACCTCCTACACAATTTATAAAATTAAATTTTGACGCTTCTAAACATGGAAATGGAAATTCCTTTGCCGGATATATCCTTAGAAATGAATACGGCCATATTCTGAAATGTGGCAGGTCGGAACTTTCAAATCTATCGGTTGTTCAATCGGAAGCTTCTACTCTACTTATAGCCCTTCAAAATATAGATATTGCCTCTTGCACTAAACTAATTATTGAAGGTGATAACTTAACAGTTATCAATTCTTTGAAGCGTCTTTGGAAAATTCCTTGGGAAATTATATCGATTATAAACGACATCAGAAACCTTCTTTCGCATCTTCCTCATGTGGTTTTTTTACATTGTTTCAGGTAGTGCAATCAAGCAGCCGATTTTCTTGCCAAGCGTCAAGTTAATCTTACTAGTCTTAATAACGCGTTGTCTACTCTTTCTACCTCCATTCACCTTTTCCCTTCTTTATCTGTAATCCAGCTTAAAGGGTTGTTGAGTCAACAACCCGGGCTGTTTCATTTTTTTAAGATCATCCGTTGTGATGATTTAGGCTGGCCTTGTAATAATCTGGTAGCCTAATGTTTGCTTGTATGAGCTAGTAGCTCTTCTATCAAAAAAAAATAAAAAATTGTGCGCCTGTGAGTATTCCATGACAGTGCAACTTGTAGCTACCCCAATTTTGGACAATTAAACTCGGAAATAGTTGAATACCAAGAGCTGGAGGGGAATAACTTGATTATAGTGTTCCATGTCCACAAATCAAAGCACACTACTAAATGATCATATAATCTACAAGGATGCTTTAGTCACCCCTGTATATGTTTTCCTACCATCCGATACTACTTCAATTCATTGTCATTATGGACATAACTGTCATCATAGTTTAACAGGGTTGTAGAGCCAAAATGAATCATTTCAAGGGGACTCAATACATGACACGAAAAGAACTTTGGATACTCGTAACTCATAGTTTCATAAGAATGTACGTACATTTACAAACAATTAAATAAAAGAAATAAAAATCATTACTCAATGGTTGTAGCCTCACAGGTGAGAGAGATTACACTTCTATCTTCCTCTCTCGTTGTTAGATGATCTCATTTTTATCTTTCTAGCCATGAGTGAACACGTACACCGAATATAACGAAACTTGCATATAACTAAGGCCCCATTCGGCATGTTGTTGCAATCGGAATCGAATCAAGAATCAGAATTAATTATCATGATAACCATTGCCAATATATGATATTTGGTATGCTACCAAAATGAGTATCATGATAATTATAGTTTATGGTTCTTAAGCTTTATGGTTTTAAATTATGATTCTAAGTGTTATGGTCTTTAGAATTTATAATTTAAGGTTAGTTTTAGGATTCTAGATGAAGAGTTATATGTTTTGGAATGGATAATATATCTCATTACTTTTATGTTGGAATCAAATTTGCATACATGCTTCGAATGAGTCATCCCTACGAATGAAATTGATTTCAAAAATCTCTACCAAACATTGTACTAGAATCATTCATTTTTAATTCCCAAATTATCGAAGTAAACAAGGCCGCCTAAGGTCAAATGGAAGTAGGCTTTGACGATCCAATTGTCTAAGTACTAAACTCCTTGTAAGGCCCTATTCCCATCCAGTAATGAAGGAATAGCCCTATTCCCACAAGCTATCATCTTGTCTAACTCCTGCTTCGTCATGTCAATCTCACAGCAGGTGGTTGTTGCCAAATTCTAACACCCTTACGGTCCGTTATAATGCCTGACTTTGTTGGTCCAAATAGTGTTGCTTTATTGTTGTCATTTGTGATGCCTATGGATTTGTGGTTGTTGCCGCTATAAGGCATTTGCAAGTTACATGGCCGATTGAGACTAATTTGGTTTTCAATTGGAAAGGACAATGGCTATGTCCAACGTGGAAGTCCAAATAGACGTTCTTCATGTAGTTTTTTGATGATAATAAAACTTCTCCGAATCTATCATATACTGTATAATGATATCAGACTGTATAATGATATCAGATTGTGTATTCTCTTTTTTTTTTTTCCTTTACTAATGTTAGCTCATTATAACTATATACTTAGGGCTTGTTTCACTTCTCTACCAAAAAATTTTTTCATCCAAAAAATTTCATTTACCTTTTTTTATAAAAACATTCTATCTCTACTTTTCACATTTCCCAATAAAAAATTTTCACGCAAACCCATATTTTTCACCCAAAAACATCTTTTCCTCAATAAAAAGAACAAGCCCTAAAGTGGATGTTAAAAATAATATTTAGCACAACACATGTCAATCTCTCATTAGATCGTATCACAACCTTTATTAAATCAATTTAATTTGTTTAATTGGTTGAAATTTCATTGTAGACCTCACATTAGATTTTTTCTTATTTTACTTATTTTCATTTTATTTTTTTTCTAAAAAGATAAACTTTAAATTTTATACAATAGTTTCTTACTACTAAACACTTTAGAATCAATCTTAATTTTATACATAATAAATTTTTTAAAAGAAATTTAATTTTTCCTCAAAATCTTCTTATCTACTAATTTCAATTTTAATCTTAATTTTTTTATATAATTTCAATTTCTATGTTAATGTTTTTTTATAAAATCTTGCATTGATAAAAAAATCTTAATTTTAACTCAGTTTTTTTAATTCGATACTTTTTGTTTGATCAAAATCTGAAAAATAAAATATTCTTTTTAATAACATTATATAAAGTTTAAAATAAGTTTTTACTTATCAAAATTGTGCCTTTAAGGCACGGGGCTGATACTAGTTATATAGCTAAATTAGTTACTAGTGCTAGGCTATTAACAAATATTTAATATTGATATCCCGAAAGGTGTAATTGTGTTACAAGGTACAAATCTAATTCACATGCTCTCACAAGAGAACAACATTAATGAAACAGTATTGGTAACTTTCACTCATATAGATGCTTTGGGCTAGATGGTACGTTAACGTTCTCTTATAAAAAAAAATTATATATGCATTTGGTAACTATCTTTAGAAGGTAAAACCCATGGTGTTCAACTTTTGATAATTCTAGTTTAAAATTTTTTTCACTCAATTTCATAGAATTTGGAAATTTAATTACACAATTAGTGTAATGCTTATCACCGGGACACCGGATATGATGACCTACTTCAATTTATACAAACTAGCTTCTGCAATTAAGATGAGTTTTTCTAACATTCTCCTTATCCAAAAAAAGGTTTTTCTAACATTCTCAATTAATGGTAGTTGGAAATCATTGATCGTCGTTTTTTGATATATTTCTCCGTAGTACGAAACTACGAATCATTTGCCGCTACAACTTTATTCACACATATTATGTCACGGTTGCAACTATTTCATAAGAGCACCCCCTTACGGGCTCTTATATCGTCCCTATCAACTGAAAACGAAAATTCAATAAAGAAAATGAAAAGGCTAAGGGACGTTTCTCATGTGAGAGTTTGTGAGAGAATTTGTAGGATGTATACGTGGTGCATAATCATTGGCTTTCATCTCCTTCCATCAGATGCTTACCACTTGTTACATTTAGAATGGTCCATATTTTATTTAAAAAATAATAAATTATAAACTGAAAAATCAATTTATTGGATCATACTTTTGTGTTTTTAGTTTGTTAGTTTTTTAAATGTATGAAATTATATTCTCTATTGATAGATAATTCGATATGCATTTTTCATAAGCTATATACATAACAAGGCATTATTTATATGATTGATATTAGATATTTGAGATTCGAGATTAAAACTTCAATTCAATAAATTTATTGAATATATTGAAATTACATGTCCTAAAGATATGTAGATATTTCAAAAATTAACTTCAAAATTTTTTTTCTTATATTTATATGTAATGGGTCGTTCGGATCAGATTTTGATCGGGTCGTTCGGATCGGATTTGAATTAGTTCGTTTGGATCGGATTTCGATCGGGTCGTTCGGATAGGATTCGTTCGGGTCAAACAGTTATTTCGAGTCCTGTTCACTTCGGTTCGGATTCAGATTCCGATGTTGTTCGGGTTCGGGTCTAGTTCGGATTCGAGTCCTTTTCACAATGTGATATTTCGGATTAGTTTAGATCGGGTTTTTCCGGATCGGATGTTGTTCGGTTTTGGGTCTAGTTCGGTTCAGGTCCTCTTCGGATTGCTTTGAATCGGATCATTTCGGATCGGGTCAATTCGGATTTGGGTATTATTTGGATTCAATATTTTTCTGGAATTATAATGCTTCATGCTATTTTTGTTATTTCGGATTGGCGCTTTTTTAGGTTTTTGGATGATAAAAATGACTCTTAATCTCTTATTATCGGATTTTAAATTTATATTGAAATCGTACAACATTTATACTATTTTTAAAAAAAACACATATGAATTAAATGGTTGTTTTAATAATTTCAATAAGTAGGTTTATATTGAAATCTTATATGTAGGTTTGTATTTGATATTATATTAACTTATTTTACGCGTCATGTCATTTGTTGATCGAATGTATACTTAGATACATTAATAAATAATTTTATTCGTTCATATGTGATTACTAAATAGGTGTTCAGCTAAGTTCAAATCTTTCATAGAGTATTTTATATTCTAATAATATGGTATATTTCATTTGCTAAACTATTTAACCATGTAACTACTAACTATTAGTCTATTAGGCTTAGGAGTTAAAACCGTAAAACACATTCCTCTTAAAACCTTACTAGCCGATGACCCGTACCTTTTACGGAGATATTTTCACCGTTGACATATAATGATATAAAGAATAATTAATATATCATAGCCTTTACCTATTTAAGATTCTTAAATTTTTTATTTTTCTTAATAATTCAACATTTCATAATCGTAATTTTCTTTAAATAATGAAAACTTATTTTTGGATGTTTTAAATCAAATTCTTGATTTGACCAATCAAATAGTTAACAAGTTTGATAAGGTTGTTTTAGATGGAAACATCATTCTTTATGTTTTAAATATAGTCTTTCTTAAGATGATTTCGGATTATATTTTAAATATAGTATATGTAATCTTAAGATTTAATTTGAATGATTTCAAGTCATTTCAAATCGGGTGATTTCTGGTCAGATTTAGTGCGGGTCGTTTCAGATTGGGTCATTTCAGATCATGTGATTTCGGGTCATATTTAGTTCGGTTCATTTTGGATCTGGTCGTTTCGGTTCGGATGATTTCAGACTATATTTAATTCGGGTCATTTCGAATCGGATTCAGATCGGGTCTCGGGTTATGTTTGAATTGTTCAATTTTTGTTGTTCGGGTCTAATTTTGTATTCGGTTCGGATCGGATTTCGGATTCGGGTCATTTTTTACCGGGTCTATACATATGCATATGAGTGTGAATCAATGCATCATATAAATTGTGTGTAATATGAAGGATATAGCTAGTTGTTGGATGCATTTCATCTACGGTCCATTATAAAAGTGCATTACAAAGTGTAAAAAGTTCATTGAAATTAGGAATACAGTCAAATGTTTTACGATGCACTTATAAGGATATACAGTGCATCATAATATTGTCATCTAGGAATACTCGTTTAATACATTAAGATACACTTTTGATGTTTTATAATGCACTTTTTCTTGCCACATATTTGCACGTAAATTTTTCCCGCATGTGATCCGAAATCTATAGAGCTTATGTTTCTATCCCAACCTACACCAAAATTCATTCAAACTTCTAACTCTAACTTAATTCCTTTCTCTCTTTCTCTCCATAATGGATCTAAACCATTCATTTTATTTCTTTAGAAATTCTACAATTCTAAACCATTCAATTTTTTTTCTTGAAGAGTAAGCTCATTGATAAAATGATGTAACTGTTGTGACAATTTTCATGATAAGTATCTTTTAAAGTTGGTTGTATGTTTGACTTCATGTTTTGTGTGTATTGTAATCTAGGCTATTGTCATCCTTAAAAAGGGCTATACGGCCTATACCCCATTTCAAGGTTATTTTCAAATATATCATGTAATGTACGATCTATAATGTTGTATAATATAACGCAATGTTATGGTTAAGAATTACAATTTTAAGTTTATTGTTGTGCTTATAGTGATTTTTATATATTAAAAAACTTATCTCTATTACTCTATAGAAGCACTATTCATATCATTTGATGAGAATCTTGACACAAATTATTATTTACATGATCTCTTCACCAAAACTTCTAAAATCAATTTCCAAAAACGAATTCAATCTCTATACAAAGTACTATTTACATTGTCTGATCAAACTACATAAATCAAATTTAAAAAAAATTCTCCATGGATAAACACTAGACACATCATCTAAAAAGACTATAAACTTACATCAAAACTGAAAAAAAAAACTAATCTAAAATAGTTTGGTAAAATTGAATCAAACTAGTTGATTCCCAATACCATGTACGAAAAATTGTTTTATTTTATGTAATCAATAAAACTATGTATGAAAATAGAAGTCGTACAAAATTTCAAGTTTATTTTTTACTTACTTATTGATGTATTTTAGAAAATAAATTTATATTCATAATAATATTTTGCAAACTGATATAAATTTTGAATGCACCTTACATAATTTCGATAATCGAATAATAGTATAATTACAAAGAGATAGATTTTATAAACAAATATTGTAGTACATACTAATTTATAGATACTTTATAATTATTTTAAATTTATTATTTTTAATACAAATCATCACCTTGATTTGGTCTTCTATAACATCATTTGGTTTCACGCTGAACTCAGATTAATTCTTGTTAGAATCCTCACCACTCAGCCTATAGAACTTGGATGGAAGGTGATGTGACTCCCCCACATCATGTGCCTCAAGCGCTAAATACTTGAACATAAGTGTCTATTGAGAGTGGAGAAGAGAAGCTAGGCGCACCCGATGCAGCCAAAGCACGGGTTGCGCTCAATGCGGCCAAGGTGCACGTTACGCTCGATGCAGCCAAGGTGCAGGCAGCGCCCAATGCGGCCAAGGCGCAGACAGCGTCGGATGCGGCCAAGGCACCGACTACGCTCGATGGGTCTCATCCTCTTAGAATTCTTCATGGAACCTTGGGTCACAACTTGGGCAAGTAGGACAACGCCCATGTTAATATCGAAGGCCCCGTGGAGATCAAGCACTTGAGTGCTTAAGAGGCCAATGCCGACGACCAAGGCACCACGCCCTATCTTGGGCACACTACTCGGGCCCGAGCCAAAGCGTTGCAAGGTCAACTCAAGGAGGAGCTCGTTGCCCATGGGATCTAAATTCATACATGGATTAAGTTTGGAGCTAAAAAATGTGGTCAACATGCACCATTTCACTAAAGTAACCGTGGTTGAGGAGGTGTTGCATTACACTAACCATGTTTACAAGCACCTTCCCCAACGATGCCAAAGCACCTCGGCCATAGGCAGTACACAAGGGATTGCCCAAATTAGCGAAAAGTGCTTCTAACAAACTAAGGAGAGTACGAATATGAGGGTGAGGAGGTTGCGAAGGGGGAGCATGAGGGCCTCGAGGACCAAGGTGAAAAGGAGCTTCATGTCACAACATAGAATGGCAAGTGTTTCGTGGTACAACAAACACTCTTTATGAACGAGAAATCCACCACTCCAACTCAGCAAGAAACCATCTTCCAAACTCGATGTAAGATCAGAGACAATGTATGTACTATATCAATTTAACGTAATCATCTAATATTTGTACTCAAGATTTAGAGGGAATTGGGCGAGGGGGTCTAATTTGCTGACAAAATGAAGCAAATGGGCTCAAGGGAAAATTTGTGAGGTAAATGGACTTTTGATGACAAGATAAAAACCCCCAATTCACCATTTCACTCTCATCCTTCCATTTTTTTCTCTCTCCCAACCTCATCCTCTCTTCCCATCTCTCCCTCTCCCTCTTCTTATATCTCTGTCCCTCTTTCTTCTTCATCCAATAGAATCGACGACGGGGGCGACAAGGCGGCCGACGAGGGCGGCGGGTGGCCGAAGAGGGCGACGGGGCGGCCGAAGAGGCGCGACGGGGCGGCCGAGGAGAGTGACGCGGCAGCCGATGAGGGCTACGGGGCGGCCGAAGAGGGCTACGAGGCGGCCGACGAGGCCGTTCAAGGTATGTATATCTTTAGATCTATATCTAGTTTTTTTTTAGATTTTCTAGATCTAGGGTTTTTTTGAAATTTTAAATCTAGATCCACGATTGAGCTAAATCTACAAAAACCAATGACAAAAATCCTAAAAAAACCCTAGATCTAGATCTAGATCTAGAAAAATCATAGATCTAGATCTAAATCTATACGTGATGACAATCTTAGATCTAGAGTTGACTCTAGATCTAGACCTAGATCTATGATTTTTTTAGATCTAAATTCAAAATCTGTACGCAATGACAAGTTTTTAGATTGGATAAAATTTGTATGTAGTGGTATGTTGAATGGAAGCAATTTTTCTTTTGCGGTGACAAGATCTGTACTTGATATAGGGTTTTCTGTTTGTCACCAAGTTTGTACTTGATCTAGGGTTTTCAATTTTTCAGTTTGGTGACAAAATCTGTACGCTGTCACCACATTTTGTGCTTAGTGAAGTTTTCGGTTTTGTACTTGATCTAGGGTTTTCTGTTTGTCACCAAGTTTGTGCGTGATCTAGGGTTTTCAGTTTTTCAGTTTGGTGACAAAATCTGTACGCTGTCACCACATTTTGTACTAGATCTAGGGTTTTCGGTTTAACATGTCACCACATTTTGTGCTTGGTGACGTTTTTTTTTTGTACGACGCAACAATCCTTTGTAGCGATGACTACTTTGATTCCTATGTGATGATAAGTTTTTCTATATTACCTTTAATGATAGCCTATTAGCTCAAATGGTAGAGCAACGTGCTTAGCGTACGATAATGTAGGTTCGAATCCCACATAGGCTTGCTAATAAATTTTGATGACAAGTTTAAATGCATTTTGGGGTGGTTCTAGGTAAGGTGACAAGTTTTTGTACGTGATGATGACAAGTTAGAGTGCAATACTGGTGTTACTAGTTAGAGAGGTGACAAGTTTAAATGCGTGACAATGTTTTATATGGGGGGTTTTTGTACGTGGGGGGAGGGGAATTTTCTGTACGCGGTGACAAGTTCATATACGTTAACATGTTGGTGGTGACAAGTTGGGGTGTAATGACGTCATGTTCTGGCATGTTTTTGTAGTTGTCACCAAAAAAGTCTATTTACCTCATTATTTCACTGCATGGTCCATTTGCCTCATTATTGTCACCATTTGAGACCAGTTACCAAAAATCCTCCAAGATTTATCTTATATCTTATGCTAGATATAAAAACTTAACATATTTTTCCTTAATCATCTAATCTTAAGTTTTATATCCCTACCTTTTCTATTAAGTTATGATCAACTTTATCAATTTATCAATTGATGAAACATTGTAATTGTTTACTAGCATAAGAACTTGTTTACCTCTCATACCATGTACGAAAAACTGTAATAAATTTGTTAGGCACATTGGTAAGCAAAATATTATATCTACAAAGTTCACTTTTTTAACAAAGATTTAATCAAAATAATTTATAAAAAAATTATAAAGATATTTATGTATATGATCCAAAGTCTAAACTCTCAAAAATAAATATGTAAGATTTTCAACTAATCAATTTTATTATAATAGGTAAAATATTTTAAACCATTTGAAATTCACCTATCTTACTTGAAAGATCATGTTTAATTAATATAGATATAGAATCTTAGATAGAAAATCATATACACATAGATATAGTCTAGATTAGTCGTTTAAAAAAGTCCAAAATATATTTCAAAAGTATATTATGTTTGTTAAAAAGTAATTTCAAGATAATATTTCAGAAATTACTTTCCATTATTATTATAGTTTGTTTTAAATGAAAATATGTTTTCTATTAAATTAGATAGAAAACCCTATACATATAGATTTAGTCTAGATTTTTCGTTTTTTTAAATAAATCTGAATTATGTTTAAAATTATAAAAGAATATGAATTATATTTCAAAAATATTATATTTGAAAAATTAATTTCAGAACTATATTTCAAAAATTACTTTCCGATCTTATCTTGATTTTTTGTTTGAGTGAAAAGAGCATACTTCATTAAATAATAATACTAATAACAGTTATTAGAAGATTAAAACTTATTTTACAATGGAGGGTCCAATAGATTATTTTATTATTGACATGCCACGTGGCAAAATTATTGGTGAAGACGTTGACTCTGCTTCATACTATAATAGCGTAGATATATAAACAAGTATAACCATATGTCTTCTATATATTATTTTGGTCATGCAAACTTCTAATATAACTCTTTTCGATAGAAAACATGTTCACATATTAAAACTTATATTGATTTATTGAAATATTAGTATTGTATTATTAAATTAGTTTTTAATATTTTTAATCTAATAGTCGTGTATGTCATGAAAAGTTAAGCTAGTATATTCTTTATATGTAGCCAAATCCGCATAGATTACGAATAATTGTGCTAATCATCATAACTATATACTAAAGCGGAGGTTAAAAATAATATTTAGCACGACACGTGTCAACTTCTCATTAGACCGAATCACTCATCTTTATTACAATAATTTAATTTGTTTAATTGGTTGATTTTTCATTGTAGACCTCACATTAGAACTCTTCTTATCTACTAATTTCCATTTTAATTTTTTTTTTCTAAAAAAATTTAAACTTTAAATTTTATATATAATGTTTCTCGAAAAATTCTTATCTACTAATTTCAATCAATCTTAATTTTTTTTTTATAAAATCGTGCCCTTTTTTCTTATGAGAATTCAATCCTTATACAAAAATTATAATTCTACAAATTTTTATTCGATTAAAAGAATATAATATAGTAGAAATATTGTATCATTAAAATAAATCCCATAAGAAACAAATTAAATAAAATAATATCAGATTTTATATCAAACTATTATTTTGAATAACTTTATATAAATTTTAAACTAAGGTTTTAGTTAAACAAAATCCGTGCCTTGGACTAATACGAGTTATAAGTAAACCTAACGTACTCGTACATAGCAATAATTGTGTACTTTGGATTTTTCTTTACATTTTACTACGTATCTTGAAAATAAATCTTTTTAATTAGATGAAACCTCCTGTGTCACTAGTATATATACGTCATTTGTGAAAGATTGTAATCTTTCATATCAACATGGGTGACAAATTTAATACCTAAAATATAAAGTTAATAAGATTGCAATCTATAAAATCTAAAACATAATCTTTTTCCATATATTTTCTTAACTAATTATGATTCCTATAATTATTTGAAATTAATTAAAATGGATATTATTATTAGTAGATAGTTAAGATTTGACATCATGATACTCTTATATATTTGTATTCACCAAAATCGAAATTTATTTCCTTAACAAAAAGCACCCTAACATTATCAAATTATTCAAATAATTAACTTAACATGATTAGCTAATAATATGTATTCTAGTGTATGATAATGATAATTATTTATCCATCTATTTTCAAAATAATTCTTACCTTATATAAATAAATCAATAATTTAAAATAAAACCTTGGATTAATATAACATTATGTATATAAACAATAGTAAAAACGTTTGGAAAAAAAATAGTAAAGATAAAAGTAAGAAAGGACAAATCTTCCTTTGTTGTTTTAATGGGTTTTTGAGCTTTTGATTGCCTAAAGAAAATAAAGGTAATCGGATTTAATGATAATATTAATCATGATTAATGTGTATTTTTTAACATGCAATATCGTCAACTAAAACAAATACTTATAATTAAGGTTGTCAGGATCGGGATCCTTGGATCGGATCGGAAGGGGGTAGCAGGATCGGATCGTAAAATCGGATCGTTAGGATCGTAAGATCCTACATTATAACTAAAAAATATATCATAATCTAATATATAGTATATTTTCTTATCTATAAACTGAAAATTTATAAACATTATTAATTTGATGAGTAAAAATATTTTAAGATGAATTGGGTTAATAATTTTATGGAAAAGCGACATAAACTTTGAGTTTAGTAATAATATATAATTATAATAGTGATTGTTTGGGATCGCAGGAATCGTTTATAGGATCGTTAGTATCGTTAGAGTCGTGTGTAAAATCAAAATCCAATTAGAATTTTTTGTTAAATCGTTTAAGATCCTACTTTAATAAGATCCTACTTAGGATCGTGGATCGATTTATGAGTTTTGGGTCGTAGAATTGTTAGAATCGTAGGATCGAGTCGGGATTCTGATAACTTTGCTTATAATAAAAAGTTAGTGCTACATGAAAAATCAAAATTTTTATTGTTTCGTATGAATTTGTTTTGCTATATTAATCCTACAAATTATATTGCGTGGATGTTTTGTCCTAAAAAATTAAAACGAGTCTTGTTTTTTCTCTTATGGAATTAAGATGGGAATTTTTGCTTGTACTGTACATATGGAAAGTAATTTAGCCAAATACAATAAAATTCAAGATACATAATAAAGTGTTATATAAAATATTCACTATCGTTCAGATTAGAGTATTAGACTGATGTACGCCATTTAGAAAATTAACGCCAAGTATATTTTTTTTATCACTTGATTATGTTTTTATTTCTTTTCACTTCTTTATTTCTTCCCTCTATATTTGCCAATGCTAAATTAAAAATATTATTGTATTTATTTTGCAAAAATCCCCCAAACCGGGATCCCTTTAAAATTGAAAGCAGTATGTATATATATATATGTGTGAGAGAGAGAGACTAATTTTATCAAATAGGGCAATTTTGTGAAACCATTTATTTTCACTAAATTAACAACGACAAAAGTTGTATTTTCTTGCTAATTGATTCTTTCAACGAGAAAATGGTCTCTCATAAAGAAAATGCACTCTTAGTGAGGAAATCAAACTTTTGTCACCGTTTGGTTAGGTGGATTTTATATGACTTTACGCCAAATATACCGGACAAAGTAATTATCTCCTTGCCGAATGTTTTTAACGATGACAATAATCCTCGATAAATGTTTCTAAATTTGTCGTTGTAGACCTTGTGCTTTCAAGACCAAATTCTTGGTACAAACAGTGATGAATCAAAATATTTGTCGTAAAATGTAGTGTATAATGATGAATACACGTTTCTCGCTAAAAGTAAAGTCACATCTAATGAGAAATCAATATATTCCTCACCAAAAGTAACATATAACGAGAGAAATTAATTTCTCGCAAAAAAATTGGTCATAGAAAAGCATTTTTGTTGTAGTGTAGTGGGTTGTGTTACAACATAATTAGCCAATAAGTGGTGGATCGTTTCTCTTTGAACACTACTCCTCATTCGCTACCATATCCTTTATGCTGAGGAGTTAGTAGTACGGGTATGATGTATATATAAGACATGTTCATACCAATACTTGCACACAAAGTAAAACTCACAAATAGTGACGAAGTCCCGGACAACAATGTCAATTGGAAGAGGTATTTCTAGTCATATTATACATATAAACCACTTAACTATCCAAATTTAAGTATAAATGGCAAGTAAGAGTTGATCTCATTTGGACTTGTGAATACATGTATTTCAATTTTGTACAAAATAAGAAATAAGTAGTTTTATGGATTGTTTCAGTTATAAATATGAATGAATATCTATATCTATAGAATGATACGACTCTACCACCTACATAAATGTCGTTTTTCATTTTTTTTTAAAATTAGGTCTTTTCAATTAGGGCATTCATTTCTTACGTTTTCTTCGATTGCTTCTCCTTCTCTCCGTTTGCCTTCTCTGTTTCCCGGCTCCGTCGATTATGTATTGCGGCTCCTGGTGTGCCGCCTTTCTTCGGTTATTTTTCGGCGTTTGGTCTTTCCCCATTATTGCTTCCTTTTTACACCCGCCCCCTAAGGTCCGTTCCGTTGTTCCATTTCGTATATATGCCCTTGTTCTACTTGTCCCTCTGTTCGTTTGTGTTCATTCGTGATTCCCTTTACACTGCTTAATTGATGGAGGCTACAGGTGATCGGCGCGTTGATGCAGAGGTGAAGCAAGCAGGTGTCGACCTTGCCAAAAGCCTCGAAGAGTACCTTTTGAAGATTTGTTCTGGTGAAATCTTTGGCGGGGAAGCTACCAATTTCTCCATAAATTTCGCTGAAGGTCTGCTTTCCTCACTTCTGAATTCCAGTTTTCTTAGTTCTTGGTGTGGTTCTGATTTTGAGTTTTGGGGTATTGTAGCTGCTCTGCTGCTTCAAGGGTCAATACAGGTTTACAGTCGAAAAGTTGAGTATCTTTACTAGTTGGTGCTATAGACTTTGGAGTTCATTTCTCAGAAAAGGTTTGACTTTGTCTTCCACCTTCCTACAACATTCGTTGTTACTAATTTGAAGTGTGGTTGTAGTAGTTCTAAGGTGGCCCTTTCAATTTCATCTAATTAATTTCCCTGTATATTCATTTTTAGCGTTTAAAGTCTTTTTAGTGGTCCAATTGTCAAAAAAGATTCAGCATCTCAAACTCACCATTGTGCTGAGTGGTGAGCAAACAAGTAGTATGTCATATAGATGTTAGATTAGTGTTTAATAGATATGTTGATTCCTACACAAGATTTGGGGATGATAAAAGTATGAGCTAATTCATGTTGAATATTTATGGATGTTAGATTAGTGTTGAAGACCATTTCCCAGTCAGGCCTATGGAAGATACTTCTGTGAAGAACATGATGTATGGGAATCCATCCAGAGCTACTGTTGATCATTCGGTTGATGAGTCTCAAGCTAACTGTTGGTCCAAGTGAGTTCTTTATTTGCAACTGGTTTTCTCTTCTTCCTACTCATGTCTGCACTTCCATCAACCATCATTATCATTCGTTTATTTTGTGTTTGTGAAGTGGAAATAATTGAACCAATTGAATGGCTGAAAATATAGTTGCCTTTATATTATTTAGTAACCAACCGATGAAATTTACTACAATGGCTTTGTGATATCCGGTCCCATTCTCGTCCCGTTTCGGTTCCGTGTCTTGACACGCAAGTAACCGAATTGTTTTGGCGTATGAAATCATTTACCATTCACATTCATTTCCCCAAATTAAATCACCCATTTAGTACCTAGCTCCTTCTTATTCAAATATTTATATTTAATCACTACCCGTAATCTAAGTAACCACCCTTTAGCCGATTTTATCCCAAACCTTGGCGTTTGACTTCTTAAAATAGCCGAATCTGATTTATTTAACCTAAAGCTGTCGAGCGCAGCCACCACATTCACATGATTCCTCTTTCTTAATTCGTCATTCCTTACGTACTCAAACTTTTGGAAACCAACAGCTTCTTTCTCGCCATAGTACGTGCTGTTCGGGTGGGTGCCAATGCCATCGCCCTCCCATCATCGCAAGAAGCCGTTGGAGTTCTCGTCCGCCAATATTATAGTCGTGTTCGTCATCTTCGTCGTCGATCAATCTCCGGGTTGTGGGCCGTCTTCGTATTCAAGAGCCCAAGTCCTTCTTGCCCTCGTACGGCCGTCAACCGTACGTCCTCCGCCCTCCTTCTCCGTGCCAATGTTTCGTGTTGGGCGCATCTTCGAGCGTCCCTCCCTTCCTCGCCGGTGCCGTCGTTGATCGAGCGGCAAGCCGTTGGATCCTCGTAGTGCAAGCGTCCAGTCACCATCGATCAGATCGACCCCTCCATCGCCGGTAAGTGTCGTGATCGTCCTGTTTTGTGATGTCGGTTGTCGGTCGGGTGGTTTTTCCGGTGGTGTTGTCATCCGAATATGGGTTCGGGCGGGGTGTCATCGTGAGTGTCGTCTCCCGATAAAGATAGTCGCGAGGCCAAGTTGTGGCAATTGATCGATGCTTGGGTGGTTGTCTTTGGATCATGAATGAGTCGTGGTGTCGTTACATTGTATGAAAGAAATAACAATGGTGGTTGGTTGAAGAAGATAGGGGCCTAGGTGGGGTCAACCGGTCAAAGTCCAAGAAAAATAAAATAAAGGAACCAGAGTAGAGAATGAGGTCGTGACGTGGGTAGAAGTTTGTAATCAAATAGTAATCAAGCATGTGAGCAATGTTAATGCATATTTGTCAGTAGGGAAGCCATCGGCTAATTTGAAGGAATTAATTAGTGGAAACTCACTAGAATTTGATTATGGGTTCTAGAGTAATATTGGCCGGGATAATTGATGGGCGAGGAATGTAGGTCAATATAGTCGGATTGCGTGGTGTTTTGATTATTGGTTGATCTTTAATCGATTTGGTCTCGATCGGGTTTGTGTTGCATGGATGTTGGTTCAGGGCGGGAATCGAGTTCTAGTAGTTAGGAAGTCCTGTTCAATCGAGTTCTTGTTAATCGTCAAATCATTCATTTCAATTCCTGATCCAAGTGTTCTATCCTATTCAGGGAACCTGTGTTCTTCATACCTCATTAGCGTCTCATAAGCTTTGTAGAGATCTTTTCGATTTTCGACTTGCTCAGTCCTGTTCTAGCCTGTTAGGGTTGCGTGGTAGTTACGAGATTGGTTTTGGGAACTAGTCCCGATCAATCTTTTAAAATATTTTGATATGTGTGCTATGTGTAAATGATTTTGGAAACCTGTTTTTGAAAGTTGTTATCTATATACGCATATTTTTGTCGTTGTTTTCTCTATGTTGGGCAGCGCTCCAGTGGAGGCTGATTGTGGATGGTTGTGATGGGATGGACGGTTGGAATGAGGATGAATTGTTTATTGTGGGTGGTTGTGATGGGATGGACGGTTGTCGCGTGCAGTGTTGAGGCAGTGCTGCCGCATAGGTAGCGTAAGGTATGCGGTGTTGAGGCAGTGCCCATACCATAGGTAGAGTTTCTGATTGCGTGTTTTATGTGGAATTGATTGAGTGACTAACTGGACCTAGGACTGGACTAGAGATATGTGTGTGATTGCGGACTTGTTTGCTGACCTTAGAAAAACAGTTTTGAAACGTCTTGTAACTGTCATGTTGACTCTGACTTGATAGGATAGGATATGACCCTTCGGGAAACTATTTTTCATTCCAGGTAATCAGGATCCCGTGACCGAGTCTCGGCGAAACGGTGGTGCGGAGCGGTAACGCGCGTGTCATAGTGTTGGGGTTGGGTGTTACACCTATTGCTAGTTTTATCACTATTTGACTATGGATTATATTAAGTGAACTTGCAGATGTCTGTATTTTAGGATGAGTTTTGAGATTTGAGTAGTTGAATTTGAATTTGTTCTGGGGATTGGTACACGTCACTCTGTTTTAAATTATAGTTGTTATTTCATTCGAATACAAGTTGGAGGTTTTCTATGTTTTCTCGCCGTGCCCGCGTTGCAAGATCCGAATGTCTGTTGTCGAACCAGCTTGGTAGTGCCTCGTGAGGTCTACTACCGAGTAACACCTTGTCAGAAAAACGGGGTGTTACAGGCTTTGTGATTAATCCTATACTAAACATTTGAAGCTGTGCAATTGTGTTGCGTTGCACTATATTCTGTGAGGAATATTAACAATTTTAGTGTTTGGTTATATTTTAAGATAACTAGCTACCAGCTTGGGTGTAACATTCACAAATTTGGCAGTTCTTCATATTCTCTCGCCTGTTTTCTTTTTTAGTTTCTATATAGGTTTGATGTGGAATGGTCTGTCTATACTTTGTTTTACAAAACATTTGAGGCTGAGCTCTCTACACCTATTAGTATTGGCTTTCTATTATGGCATAGTTTACTCTCATTCCCTTGATAGTGACTTCGGTGATCGGTAGATCTGTTTGCGATTTGTAGAGGTGGCTTGATTTCGAGTTTTTTATATTGTGTTTTGATGCTTTCCGTCATAGTGATCCCAATTTTTATCGATCCTGATTGAATTCTATGGAAAATCAAGCCATCTGAAGAGTATTCACTGAGGAGTATAAAACATATCATGTCTGACCATTATTGCTACATTTGTGTAGGTTTTTGTTCATAACATTGACTTCATCAAGGACCTGGAGTGATTCGTGGATTTGGGGGTTGATATAGCAAACATCAATTATGTATGGAAGTCTGTGTAGATTACTGGTGTATTTGTTTTCTGTCAGCTAAAAGTTTCAGTCTCACCAAGAACAGTACATTTTACATCACACTTCATCTTGTCATTTGTTTTCATAGTCTTGTTGGATAAGAGATGGGCGCATCAATATCATCATATCGCCAATTTTTTGTAGGTAAAAGATGTGCTCAACTTATGTTGCAAATAAGTATGACAGTCAAAGAGATGCATGCTTAGCCGGGAGTTGGGATTGTAAAACTATTTTTTTTTAAATGACTTCTTTTGTTGAGGAATTTTGTTCATCCTAATTAAGGAGCTTTCCACCGTACATTTAGATTCAGCGAGTTTTTTTGTCAAAAAATTGAATAACATTAAGCTTTGGCGCCAAGGGTTCTATATAATAACCATATAGTTGTTGATCCTAATGTTATTCATCATTTCTAAATATTTTTTTTTGACAAACTAAAAATAAGGGAAAACCTTTGGTATGAAAACACTTACGGTAAGTCATTAAAATAATACAAACTCTCACGAATAACAACCGCACATTACAAACCAACACAACGTCAACCATCGCCTAAGGCCCGTCCATCGGACGGGCACAGCTGGCTAGTATGTTAGAAAAGCATGTTTAATTAGTTAATATCCATTATGAATATGCTTGTCCATCATTTATTTTCTCGATTTTTTATTTTTCCTAAATAATCTACAATAGAATTCTATCCAAACATCAATTCTAGTCATTAAAGCTACTAGTCTACGAAACCTAATCCTAAAATAACCTAGAAATCGTCTAGATTCAAATTAGTAATAACCTTGAGATCCTAGTGTTCATTCAAATAAATACCTAGAGCAACCAGGCATCTAAGTGATTTGTGAATGAATTCTCTTCTACAATCAATTAGTCCGATCGGTCCTTAATCAGTTATCGTTTCAACTTTAATCCAACTAATTCAAACTCGTAATCGATTAGATTTAGTTATAATTCAATCTAGAAATTCAGTAGGTGATGATTTTGACTAAACCTTAGATCTAAAGTTGTTCAACTAATGAAAGAGAAAACATTATATTAAATATTAGTGAGAATCAAAACAACTTCACAAAAATATGCAATTCACAAGCTCGATCAACTAATTAAACACAAAATAATTTAACTACTATAATGAAGAAAACTTACAAAATTGGTTTTTCCAAAGTTCTCCATTTTCTAAAAGTTCTCTAGAAAATAATAAGGTTGCTTAAAACCATTTAGTCAATCCAAACCTAATATTTATAAAACCTATAAAACGTCTATATTTAAGGCTACGCATGCACGTATTAGGAAAATCAAGTTCAACTTTTATTTTTTCTCTAACGTAAGCCAACATGCGGTCCCCTCCAAGATGCAGTTGCGTCTTATTGCTTATGCCCATATATTGGCTTTCAACTCTTTGTTTTGAAGACATAGTCTACATCATTTTCACGCGGCCATATCTTATCTCTTTCTCGTCGTGTCTTGCATTTTTCCTTCCATCCTTTCTCTTAGCTTAAGTGACTTCTTTGTCTTCACTTTCTTTAGCTCACATGAGTCCAAATTCTGAATAGTTGTTCGTTTCTACCATATCCACACTTGCTCGTCTTCATATATGTAAAATTAAACACAACAAGAATTGATTATAAATCCTCCAAGAAAACTAACAAAACAACAAAAACTAATAAACTAATAAATAACTAACTAAACTCATGAAAATCAAGTCTAAACATGTGTTTGATCGTGTACGTTAGTAGATCAGTCAAGGACGTCGTCCTTAATTGGGTAGTTGAATAACAATAGAATAAAAACAAACACATGCAGGAATAAGATAATGTAAGGATGCAGTTTTTATAGAGGAACCCCAATGCGACCAACTAGTCTTAGTGGGTAAACCTCTACCTCTTGAGAGGATTTCTGAATGACTTCCTTTCTTATATTATGAGAGTCCCTATAGCTATTACAAGGCACAAGACACACTTCTCTAAACTATAAGAGTCCATCCCTATAGTTCACTAATGTATTCTCTTTCAACCCTAGCCATTGTAGTCTGACTCAAAACATAAACAATGAACGTCAAACTTCACGAGTTCCCTAGTCCTTGGGAAACTCAGCACTCTAAATGTAAACAGTTTAATGTTGTTAGTAGACTTCTTCTTCTTCGATCAAGATCACACTCAAATCAATTTGCTCTTAGTGTTCTTGATATTCCTTGATAGAGAAAGTGCAGAAGAAGTCACATCGCCTAAAACACACAAGGGTGTATTTATAGGAGATGCTCCTCGGACATTTTTAACCTTCTTGAATCCTCAAAGCTATTCTCAATGGCTTGTCACTTTCCTAACATTGTGAGGTTTGAATAGTCTAATTGAACCTTAACTAAATTGATTTCTCTATGCTTAATTGCTTAATTTTCAGCCTAGGGTTTCAGTATCGGGAATTGCTAAGACAACAAGCTGCATTGTATCAGAATGTTTAAGAGGACAATGCGACTCAACAAGGACGATTCGGCCCTAGAGGTTGACACAACTTGATCTCTAACAATTCAAGGAGGAAATTACGTTGGGCCACCGCTCCATCACAATTTGAGGTTGGGAGTAGTTCACATCAAAATAACACACCTTCTGTATAGACACCACACACCACTCTAGTTCGATCATCACATCAGGAGTATACGGGTTGTGGAGCTCAGCCTACATCGACGTTTGTTGGCGGTGCGAGATTACAGAGGCATGGCCCAATTGTTCAACACCAGATCGAGCCCTTGCTCACCCACCAAGTTCCGGGAGGTCCTAATGGCTCAAAGTCACTATTGGAATTCGAGGAGCATATAGTCCACTACATTTATTCCGTCGTAGTAAGTTTATTAGTTTTTTGGAGTTATATTGTTTTATATTTGAATTTCTCATAATATACTCATTTTACTTTTATATATTATAGGAGCATGAGAAATCGTTGAGTTTTCAATACCAACATACCCAATTGATCCATTGGATACCATTGGGGGTAAGGACTGAATTTATTCGATCGTTGAGAGATGTCTTGCCCACTTACAGTCCATGATGCACAAGAATGCACATAAACTTGATTTGTACAATCAACACTTTGATCTATATTACCATCTTCAATCCGTAATTCATCAAGACTAAAAAATAAACTACATTATCTTCATGCACAAATTATGACCAAATGAAAAGGTTAAGGAAATGATTAAATGAACTCATTTGTAATAGCTAGCACCAAGCTAGCCATCACGGCTTAGGAAATATTGATTGTTAGGGCTATTGTTGTAACACCCCAGTAATTTATAATGGATTGAGGTGTTCCCCATACCAACAAGAGCTCTTCCTTTTCATGGTTTGAGAGGTCAAAAGAACTGTGAAGTTAAGCGTGCTAGGGCGAGAGTAGTCCAAGGATGGGTAACCTCCTGGGAAGTCTTTCGGGTTGGCATGGGATAGCCCTTCTAGGGCCTCGGGCCTTACAAATGGTATCAGAGCTGACTCTGGGTTACGAGTTGACTTGGTCCGGAGGGAGGTCACTCGACCCAAGGGGCGATCCTTGGGCCTTGACGAGGTCGTCAAGTGCTTAAGTGGGGGAGATTGTAACACCGCAGTAATTTATAATGGATTGAGGTGCTCCCCATGCCAACAAGAGCTCTTCCTTTTCATGGTTTGAGAGGTCAAAAGAAATGTGAAGTTAAGCGTGCTAGGGCGAGAGTAGTCCTAGGATGGGTAACGTCTTGGGAAGTCTTTCGGGTTGGCATAGGATAGCCCTTCTAGGGCCTCGGGCCTTACAAATGGTATCAGAGCTGACTCTGGATTACGAGTTGACTTGGTCCGGAGGGCGGTCACTCGACCTAGGGGGCAATCCTTGGGCCTTGACGAGGTCTTCAAGTGCTTAAGTGGGGGAGATTGTAACACCCCAGTAATTTATAATGGATTGAGGTGCTTCCCATGCCAACAAGAGCTCTTCCTTTTCATGGTTTGAAAGGTCAAAAGAACTGTGAAGTTAAGCGTGCTAGGGCGAGAGTAGTCCTAGGATGGGTAACCTCCTGGGAAGTCTTTTGGGTTGGCATGGGATAGCCCTTCTAGGGCCTCGAACCTTACAATTGTTTCCCTAGCAGTTATGGTTGATGTTGTTATGGCCGTTACGGCTAGTTTGTAAACTCATTTGGGTTTACAAGTTTACTTGAACTCATTGCAAAACATTTGATCATAACACTTGTTCTTTCTACTATATAAGATATAAAATGATATATATATGTACTTTCTACTATATAACAAAAACATATAAGATGATAGAGTTTGGTTCTAGTGTAAAAAAGTCTTAGAGTGTCGGATCTAACGGTAGAGGTTGTTTCTCATTAAATAATAAAATAAAGAAAAGGGTAGATAAGGTGGTATTTTTGTAAATAAACAGATTACATTTGAAAAGGACAAAAAAGCCCCCACTAGTAAAACACCTAAGCCCCCACTCATTCCCTCAAATCTCACATTCGATTTAGGCAGAATTTCTGACCTTCTCACCGGCGAAATTAGGGCGATTTCAAGGCGCGCTTTCAGATCTCGATCGTCCGACGTGAGTCCACCGTCGCCTCCTGCCATCACGAGCTCCCTCCGCCATCGCGAGCCAGATACAACAACTACATACTGGAAAAAAAGAACAAACAAGGGTTCTTCAAAGGGCCAATCCTCTTTTTACTTGTGAGTAAAATAT
The DNA here is from genome assembly GCA_963924305.1 of Polygonum maritimum. Taxonomy (NCBI): domain Eukaryota; kingdom Viridiplantae; phylum Streptophyta; class Magnoliopsida; order Caryophyllales; family Polygonaceae; genus Polygonum; species Polygonum maritimum. The sequence goes on along the minus strand of OZ002736.1, from coordinate 15,728,288 downwards.
TTTTAAATTAATACATTTTGCTTTGTTTTCCTTTCCTATGTTTGCTTATATTAATTTTTTTGCTCATTTTTGTCTCTTTTACAGCTTTGTTATGTTGACCGAGTGGTCATACTAGGCAAGGAAAATCCAAGGAACTTGCCTATTTTCTTGAATTGGGGAGGTGACAAGTTAATCGCAAGACAAAATGAAGAAGCTATTGACATTGGTGGATTCGGTCTTGGTTGTGTCATAGGCAAAAAAGATGAACCGCTCAATGGAGGAGAAGGACCATCTCAAGTGAATCAAGGGGTTGAAGAGCTGGAAAAGCAGAAAGAAATTCCAAAAGAAAAGAAGAAACCAGACACACTGCAGGTATTGTTCATTTTATTGCATGATTCTTATCCATATTTGACATTAAAAGCTCTAGGTTCATGCTTTGGAATAACACGGTTCACAGTAACTCAGGATTAGGTTCATGATATTTATTTTAGTATGTTCATGCATTTTGTAGCTTAGGTTCACAAAATTCAATTTACTGGTTCATGATGTACAACAAGACAGTTCATGAGAAATTATTAACAAGGTATACTAGTTCATAATTTTACTGGTTCATTTTGGTATAAATTTCGGTTCATAGATTTTCAAGTGTGGGTTCATGATATTCAGTTAAACGGCTCATACATATTTGTGGATTATGTTTGGTCTTTTAATTTATCTGTTTTAATACAGGATTGTGTTCAAATGTTTGCTGAGAGAAAGATGAACCTAGCCAATGCAATTGTAGAGTTGGTTGAAGTTGTTGCGTTGATCCCGATACGATTCAGAGAAGATCAAACTCTTCAAGCAATGCTAAACAGCGCAAGGTCGTGGATTAGCACGTCCAAAGAGGAGAGTCTAACTCAAAATGATTTTGAGCAAGTATGGAATAACTCTCAGCACCCGTTTGGACGCATCCAGACTTGTTGAAATGCTTAAAAGAAGCTGAGGAGGCTGTAGAGAGGGTTGAAAAAGCCCGTAAGATCGTCGATGAGCCATTTCACCGCTCAACACAACAAGTGGTGAGATTAGAGTTTGAGGAAGTGGATGGTGAAGACTTTGAGGAAGTGGATGGTGGTCTAGATAATGCAATGGAGATTGCAAATGCTGAAGGCGAGGTGATTGAACAACAACAACAAAAGGCAACAAATGATGATGCTCAGCCTTCTAGGAAGAAAATTGCAATCAAATCCCTCACACCACCTTCTTTCAACCTCTTGACAACACAAGAACGTAGTCAAGAGGTTCCAATTGTAAAAACCCTCAATTTTCCGTAAGGACAAAATTGTCATTTGTCCTTTATAAAATAATAACCCTTTCAAACAATTTATATAATGATAATATGATATTTTAATTTGTCAATTATGAAATAACAATCCCTTACATCACTATATAATATAATAGTATAAGATTATACTAATCATCCTAAGCTTAAGTGTACAAACTTTATTATTGAATTTCTAAGTATTAGTTAATAAACCTTAAATAAAATAATTTTATAAGGCTTATTAGTTATGGGTGAAATAAAAGAAAGTTAATTTCGTGTTCTTGCAACCCGATGGAAGTAAGGGTGGGGTGTGTTTGATCAACCAATTCGACGTCGTTTCTTCATGAAAATCGAAACGGAAAGATGCTATGGATTCCTCTTTTCGTCCTCTATAATAGCCCTCTAACAATTTAGAGTTTTCGATCCAAAGTCAAGGTCGAAATCCTGTTGGAAGTGGTCAGCTGGGGTTAGGGTTCTTCGACGGTAACTCGATCGAATTCGAGTTAGTAAGGGGTAGAAGAGGGCGGCTCTTGGACTCATAGGTGACGTAGTGAGACAAGGAAGTAAATAAGGGGATCAGACTGGATTAATACTCGGGGATATTCGAGTTGGAACGGATTGAAAGAGGCGTCGTTTGAGTTTTGAAACCGGAAGGGAATTCGACGTTTTGGCACGAATTGATGAGTATAAAAGGGGTGAGATTGGGGTTTCGTCATTCACAACCCACTCCACAAATCCCCTCTTAAGAATTCCTCTTAGAAAGCTCTCGATTCTGTCCGATATCGCCGGAGAAGCCGAGGAGCCCGGAGTCCCCTATTTTGGAGACGTCGAGTTCGACCGCCTCGTGCTCCGCCGTCCATCAATGAGAAGATCCACAGCCACCAGAATTGGAACCGCCTCTCACCGAAGTTTCCGGATCTGTGCTCGTCTCACTGAGCCGTCGCCGTATCACCGCCAATTGTGTCGACGAACAGGTCGGTCCAATTCCCCTGTTTTTCTTCACTCGCAATCTCTGTACGTTTGCAACAAGTGAAACTAAAAACAAATTGAAAAAAAGAAAAAAACGAAACGAGGGGTTGTGCGTATACTAACTGTATAGGTGTAGAAGATGGATATATTAGTTAGGATTGAAAATAAAATGGAAATCGGAATACTATTACTAATACTAAGGCTCTACGTATATATATATATTTTTTTTTTGAAAAAGGTAATGATTCGGAATACCAAGTAGGCTTGGTAATCCGAGAGGCCGTAACAAGACGGCAGCCGAAGACGGCTAGAAGAATCAAAAAGCAAGCAAGATTAGCTAAGAAGAAAATATAAATCTCTGAAAAAGCTAGAGCTAAGGCGCGAATGGGATCGGGGTGAGTAAAGCACTATAAGCATAGCGCCACGGACAACAGGTCGACCTATCATGGGCGTGCGAAATGGACAGCTGACGTTCCCTCCACCTAGATGAAGGATCTTCAGAAGTCTCTGAGCACAAAAGACCTGGCCAAGACAACTCGGTCCAATGCCAAACACAACTCCAACTCATCGGAAATTTATACGCAAGAAAATTCGAGCTATCATGCAAGCACCGCACACAAAAGAATGCTTGCATTGCAAGTATTGTTCAACAAAGAGACAAACTTGGATCAAGTTGCATTGCAAGTAATTTATTTTTCATTAATCATACATATTTTTGGGTCTTGATACCCTACGGTGTATTTTAGTTCGTGGGGCCAAACGGTTGATTTTTGCATTTTGTAACAAGTACATTCCATCAATTTAGTGCACCAGAACTTTTTCTAAACCCAAACTCATAAGAGTATTAATCATTTTTTTTGGAGAAACCATATTTTTGAATCATAAGACTTTTTACTAGTTGGGTTGAAGCAGTAGCCAGGTGCAAAAGCAGCCTCCCACCGGGACTTCAGCCCCATCCATGTATCTACTACATAGCAAGAAAGAAGCTAGTAGCTAAGAACACACAACTTTGTGCAACAGCGGGTTTCGATTTTCCTCATCAACATCGAGTTTTTTTAAAAGGGTTTATTACCACAAAACTGGTAGTTCCCATCCATGTATTGCCTCTATTTTTGGTGATTGGGAGCTTTTTAACTGACATTCGTCTCACAGTTCTGGACATAATATCAATACTGATTAGACCAGCCTGAAATCGGGCCTTTTGATGTTTTAAAAATTTCTTTATCCAGCAATTACACCAGCAAAGGAGGTGTTTGAATTGCCTTTCCCGCAGCACAACATTTATAACCAACATGGTATTTGTTATTCTAATGACATACTCAGCAGGGTGAAATGCCACACAAAACATACATAACATCAATTGTTCTTTGTCAAGGTCTTTGTTAGCGTTAGAAGAACTAACGTTGTTGTTCACAAGAACACCACTATTTATGGTTTCCTCAACCCTAGTGGGTTCGGGTTCAATTTGTTCTATGGTTCTCCCATGGAGGTTTTGTTCAAACCAGAGCATAGTCTTGCAAAAATCTGCACTCGGTTCATCAGTTTAGCCAGGTAGTAGAGCATAGTATTCAAGAAACCATAGGCTTTTTTAGGTAATTTAAGATTGAAGTTTAGAGAAAGAACAGACTTACACCTTGTCCCTTGGGCGGTGTAAGCCCAGCTATGGGTTCTTCCAGGGAGGAGTAGATTTGCGCCGCTCCCCTCTTCTTCCGACGAGCTTTCCGGGACACTCGCTCTCTAGATCGATCCCTTGTTGTCTTCCTCGTTCCTCCTCGAATCGGGTGTGAACAACCGCTTTGAAGGAATTTGGGGATTCTACGATCATTAGTCTCCATTTGCAGCTAATGGCCTTAATCCTCTATCTTTGTCTCTTCCTGATGAAAGATTTTGTGCGAATTTGAGCAGGAAGTACACTCAATCGAGGCTTTTGAGCCCTGACCGATCGGAATTTTTTAAACTTGGATCTAGGGTTTTTTCGTGGTTGGGGTTCCTTCAGACAAGGCATGAACGAGGTCGAAAGGGTTTCATAGAAGCCTTTTTGTGGCTGTTCAAACAAGTTTTGTGGGTTTAAACACAGAGATTGGTTAAGAGGAGGAGAGGAAGGATTAGCTTGACTATCTCCATGAGAGGGGCAAGGGAGAAAGGGGCAAAGGGTTTCTAAGGCTCTACGTATATATGCATAGACTGTACTTTTATATAGTTAAAATTCTTGTATCAGGAACCTAACAATATAGTAGACTATATTATGAATACTAATATCATGATTACTATTATTATTAATTAAGACTAATATTATTGATATGGTAAGGACTATATTATCTACATTCCTTCTAGTAGAAATTGATTGGGTAAATAATTATTTATAAGGGAATAGGTTTATCTTCAATATACTTATATGTCTAATAATTTAAGTAGTATGATATTAGTTATAAGGATGAGAAAGATAATGATATTTTATTAATAGTATCATAGTTTGGGTTTATATAACTACTATATTTTTATCATGTATAAGGAGACGCTAATATGAAATATTTTGTTCATATATTATCATGAAGTATAATTATAATTTGATAAATTCTAGGTAGTGATTATTTTCAAAATACTATATGGGTAGATATATATACATATCTTGAATCAAATTATTATTAAACCACTCCATGAGTTATATAATGTAAGTTATGATTTAATAGGTTATTTTATAAACTTATTTTCAATACGGAGTATTTATAGTATAAGTTTTCAACATTATGGACTTAAGTAATATAAATATGGTTTTATCAAATTACCTATGTTATTAATATACATATATATATATACACACATGTAAGTATTAAAGGTTAAATAATATCTATCTATAAGTTAATATAATATTTTTATGAAAATGATATAAAGAGGTTAATTTATATGAACCCATCAACTATCTTCATATACTCACTATTTTAAGATAAAGTATAACTTGTATCTTGGAAGTAATATCAGTAAAATAAGGTAACATAAAGTTTGTAAATACTAAAAGGGTTATTATCAAATCAGGGTTCATGAAGGATATGAACTCTAATAAATCATTTCTCAAAATAAATTATTAAATTTATTTTGAAATGTTTTCTTTCCGGTATCAACTCGGCGAAGGTACGATGATTCGTCACTGAGGCATACCTTCCGACCTTTTAGCCGACTTAATCAAAACTCAAGGCAAGTGGAATGGTTCAATTTTACGCATATGATTTACAGGCATGATTTATATTTGAATCATGAAGTTTTTGATTGTTTGGGAACTAACTGTGTGTTAAAATGAACATAGGACTTTATTGTTAGATTTAACAACTGTCATTCCTAGTACTTCGTAGGATACGCTAGTCAAACTAGGCCTCGATGTGTGTGTGGACGTAAGTTCCACGTTGGTTGGTAGTTGTGTGTAGATCTATTTAATTGTTAATCTCACCAGTGCGGAGGGAGTACTCCCTGGTGTAAGGTCATGACCATGGCCTCCTCAACCGCTAAGGGGTCGCTTAAGGATTTTATCCACTTTAAGGCGTAATGCCACTCATATCCGCGATTAACGCACCTTAATAAGTCCAAGTGTAATTCTCTGTGTGTTAAAGAAGTAATAAAGGTAAGTGCGTATGTGCACATTAAATCAGTTTCGTCTTCGTATTCAACGAAGATAATTAAAATAAAAATCTTTGTGTGATAATACGTTCCCAACAATCTTGCATCGAAGTTTTAACGAGGATATCACCTCTCGTGGTATCCTAACCTTTTCAAAGTCATTCTCGTTTTCCCGTAGAAGTGTGTAGTAGCTAGATCGTCGTCCGACTTTCATTCGGAGTTCGACGTCAGTTATTACCCATTCCCACTAACCGAACCACCTTCAAAAACCCACTTGTTTAGTCTGTCACAAGACTAACCGACCACCCTTTTTCCTTGCATGGTCGGCTGGTGTCCACTGAATTTCCGTCGCGGCACATCAAGAGGGGGACTCGTAATCGAAGACTAGTCAAGGGAGGCGATGAGGACTCAAACTTCTTTCCAAAGACCTTTATTTTAATTCCGCACTTCAGTAACTCAAAACTTAGTTTTCGTATTGAGATTCTCGAGGTGTGAGATCCAATACAAGTTTTATTTTCGTTTTGCTATGTAATCGACGATTAAGACCGTTGTTATTTAATCATTTTAATTCCGCATTAAAGTATTGTCGTCTTTGTGATAACTGTAAAGCCTAGGGTGACTTTGGGAGTTTTAACCCGAGGTCACTGGCGGTAATATCCCTACAAAAAAGGGGGTGTTACACAAATTGAACAAGAAGCCCAAACAGAACAAGCGAATGCACTTTCAAAGGAGAAGGTTAGTCGGTTCATAAATTAGACCTTTACAGTTCATGATCTTCAAGTTGTGTTGTACTATTTGGTTTATTCTTACCTAGAACTTTGTTAAGCTTGGGGGAGCAGCTTTTTATTTCCAGCTAAATTCAGCTAAACAAGTTCCAGCTATAATGACCCACCGAGCACCAAAAATATTTTAATTTAAAAAAAAGGTAAGCTTCAACAAGCTCCATTAAGTTTCGTTAAGGTGCGAACCGAACGGACCCTAAATGAAGAACAAAAGGCAGTCTAGAGCTTCGTGATGGAAAGACCTGTGAGTCCAAAGTAAGTTCTTTTTCTAGTATTCTGTGTTGGAGCACTCAAAGTTCAATTGTTTGTAGGTTCACGAAAACTTTGATTTCATGATTCATGAAAAGTTTGGTGCATCATCTTATCCCAATTCATAATTTTATACTTCGGGGTTCATGAGCATGCATGTTTAGGTTCATGAAAAAAATCTTATTAAACCTTAATTACTAGTTTCCAATTCTTTTGAGTATAATGCACTTAGGGCTCGTTTGGTATTTATATCAGGATATCAGGTATGGGTATTGATATAACCCATACCCATATCTAGTGTTTGGTAAATCAGATATAGATATCAGATATCCATACCCATTGTTTGGTAAAACTAGATATAGATATCAATTGATATCTAGATATCAGATTTGTCAAGTTTTGATATACCAAAAAAATTGGGGAAAATGTGATATCTTTGCTCTCATTTTTCCATCTCCCAAATTCTTTCCCATTTTTATGTTGTTCAAGTTTATCGACAAAAGTAGTTTTATTATTGGCAAAAGTAGTTTAATTTTACCAAAAATTTTTTTTTTTGTTTTGGTCAAAACTAAAATGTAGTTGTTTTGGGTTAAAAAATAAATAATATTCCGTATAAAATTTATAAAATCATAATTTTTGTTTCGATATCTAGGCAATTGTATATAAATACCAAAAAACTGATATGAGATATTTGATATCTGATATCTGATATCCGATACCGATACCGATATCTGAACTTTGATATCTATACCGATACCTGATATCTGATATCGATACCGATATCTGATATCTGATATCCTTGATATCGATACCAAACGAGCCCTTAATGAGTTTATTATGTGACAATTCATGCTCGTTTTCTATTAAGTTCATAGGCTTTGATGATATGGTTCATGAAAACTTTATTGCATCATCTTATTACAGTTCATAACCTTATACTTAGGGGTTCATGAGTATGCACTCTTAGGTTCATGAGTATGCACTCTTAGGTTTATGAAAACGTTTGTTGACGTTTTTTTGTTTATTAGTCGCCTAGAAATATTGTTCGAGTGGGAAAAGGTGATACATTATCGGGTCCACTTCATGTCTATGGATTACGATCCAGATCTTGATGTCATGACTGCATGGCCAATACACCTCAATCGTCTAGAAGAGGACAAGAGTAAATTGAAACCTGCTAGACTATTTGCTAGAGTTTTTCAAGAGGTATGTATTTACACTTGAAAGAATTTTTTTAAAGCAATATGATTTCAGATTTAGATGCATCATTCCAATCCTCTCATCATCATCATCTTTGATGACCTATGTTTGTAGGAGGATGAAAAATAAAAAATGGACTACATGGCAGGCTTAAATGAAGTTGTGCATGTGGTACCGGGAAGGAAACTTAAACAGATTGAGCTAGTAAGTGTGATGTTCAAATCCAATATAAAAACTTGTGTTCATGCTATTGTTTCAATCCAATATAAAAACTTAAACAATTGCAGATTCTTATCCCGGTCAGGGATGCCGATCGACATTACTTTGTTATGAGCTTTAATTTGAAGATGCCAGCTGTTGAGATAATAGATATTTTGACCGGTGAAGAAACGTTCGAGAAATTATATGGAGAAACTCCAAACAAGCTGGTAAGTGCTATTTTTTGTATTGAATCAAAGGTTCATAAAATATGACATCATGGTTCATATGTAGTGCCCTACTAGTTCGTTTGTAATACTCCAATGCTTGATCTTATTTTCTCTTGTTTGTTTTGTATTTCAGAGGACAATAGTGGTAATGTTTCTAGGCGTAAACACTCTGCATAAGAAAGCAAAAAGTGTCACTGAAGCAACGATTACAAGAGTTCAGATTCCATGGATAGAATCTTGTGAAAAAGCACACTCTGGTTTTTTTGCAATGAGACACCTAGAGGCCTATATGGGGGTAGCCACTGAAGAATGGGAGTGCAATGAACTGAAGCAAAAGAGTATTGAGGATTACGTTGATAGTCTAAAGAAGACCTACATGCATGCTCTCATCACCTCACCTATGAATGCAATGAAGAAGTCTGTGATGATGGAAGTGAAGAAATATATGAAAAATGTGGGTAAAAAGCAATAGAAGAAAACAAGGTTTTTTTAGAATGTTGGACAAATTGACTAGAAACTAAGGTAGGTCTTTTGTAAGCAAATACCTAACTAGAAACTGTGGTATATTTTGAATGAACTTATGAAAGGAATGGAAGGTTCATTTTGTTGAATATGGTTCATTTTGTTGGGTCCGAAAGTGCATTGTATTACACTTGTAGGTTCATTGTCCTCCATAAGTAAGATCAAGCTGGCAAGTTCAATTGTCCATAAAAACCCTTGAACATTGAAAAACGTGTAAATCATGTAAAATAAAAGAGTAGGGTTCAATTGTATGTAGGTTCATGAAGTTTAATCACTCGGTTCACAAATTTGAATCACTCGGTTCATGAATTTGAATCACTTGGTTCATGAATGACAAAATGCTCATGTATGACAAAATGCAAAACTTTTGTAATCGAAAATGTGTTTGGTTCATTGTGTTAAACTTGCCGGTTCATGAAACTTAATGAATTGGTTCATCAAACTTAATGTATTGGTGCATAAAACGAAAGGTACGTTCAACTTTCATGAAGTATCAATCGGTTCATAAACGACAGGTGTTTGGTTCATAGGGTTCAACATGTCGGTTCATGAACTTTAGTCATTCGGTTCATTTAATGTGAAATTGCATATAAGACAGCTTAATCCTCAAAAAACACGTAACAGCTACTTAAAAAAGAGAAGTATAGGGTTCATTATCTTCTACGCGATGGTTCATGAATGTGAATCACTTGGTTCATATATGACAAAACGCGAGAATTGTGTAAACACTTGAGAAAAATAAAAAAAAATCAATGATGAATCGGGGACATAGAAGACAATTCAATTCCTAGGACATGTGCGGATGTTATGACCATCTGTTTTCCCGCATTTGCCGCATCGCCTTTTTCCTGCCGCACTTGATGACATTGCACTCTCTCTACCACCCAACATTCGCTTACCGGAACCCTTGTTCTTAGCTTGTTCGGGTTGGTGCACATGAATCTCGTTGGGTACACTAATACCGGCTAAGGACCCAACATTCGCTTACCGGAACCCTTGTTCTTAGCATTCACTGATTTCTCACTGTATGAAGAACTACTACCAGCCAAAAGTTTCTCTTTTTGCTCCTTAAGAACACGGGAAAACTCATGTAGCAATTGAGGACGGTCTTCTAAGATACCCAAGCAACTATAAAAATCCGATATCATTGAACTAGTTAAGGTTTGAGTTTCTTCCATAGCAGCACACTGGTCAACAATGGTACCATCAATGGTAAAAACCGGTTTAATTGTCGCAGCTTTTGTCCAACGTGAAAGGATGAAATTTGCGGGAATTGATTCCAAACTGAGGTTCTTGAAGACCACAAACATATGACGACAAGGTAACCCGATCCGTTGGAACATCCGACAACCGCAAATAACATCATTGTTAACCAGATTACGAGCAACTTGAACATCAATCTCACCTTCTTCCTTTATGCCGTAAGTTTTACCTTCAGCATCTGGAGCCAAGGTATCAATGCAACAGGTATAGCATGCAAAAACGATCTCAATCTGGACCTCATGAAAAACAGAAGTTGTGTAGACTTCAGATGCATGAAGCTCTAGCTGTAGAGGTGTCTTAAGATCTGGAACCATGTGAGTAGAATCATAGTTGAACTTGGATTGACCATGTCTTTGAGAATCAATGGCAGTCTCAAAGTGCATCACCAACTCACACAACCTGAAAAATTGGTCTGTAAAATTGCCAAAAAAGTTATTTTGAACCTTTGATATGGAAGTAGTCCAAACTAAACCACCAAACATTTCATCTCTAAAATAAGCTAGAATCCAGAAATGTCGAAGGGCAAACATATCATTAAACCAGCGTCTATTTGGGGAGGAGATATGACTAACCAACTCCAACCACCTAGATTCAAACTCAGCTGGAACAATCCCATGACTCCACACTCTACTGTTTAGTTGTTTCCTAAATGCATCCACGTCGCCAGATTTGGTCTTTATCTTTCCAGGCACTTTCATCATAATGTGCCACATACAGAGCCTATGGCGGGTCCGAGGAAACACCCTCTCAATAGCAACTTTCATGGCGGCATCTTGATCAGTCACCAAAATTCTTGGATCATGCCCCATTGCTTTCTTAAAGTGTTCAAACACCCAAGAAAAAGATTCTTGTTGGGACGCTATCAAGAACGCTTGCGTACTTGTTAGTGTACCACACAACCGTCCCTTAGTTTTGATATGACAAACTCACTTTGATTCTAATAAAATTGTCCAAGTGTTCAGGAACGCTAGTGACAAAAGGACAACAAGTGTGTATGAGCGTCCCTCAGGCTTAGGGACGCTAGCTAACAGGAAGTAAGGACCAGCTAGAGACTACTTGAACAAGGACGGAGTCCCAAGCAAGTAGGAACGCAAGAAAGGAGTCCTTACTCACTAGCCGACAGGATGACATCACTCGACAATGTTTGATCATCCAAGGACATGTGGAGACCGATCTTGTAGCGGAGTCCAACACTACGTGGCGGACGATCCTGTTGTAGAGTTCATCAACACGTGGCGGCCGATCCTGTAGCGGAGTTCATCATACACAGCTGGATACAGGAAGCTTCCTCATCACCGCCCTACTACGTGGAGGAAGATCCTGTAGCCACGTCCTCGAAGGGCATGATCGTCCCAGAGAAATGACGCCCTTCCCCAAGTCCTATAAATAGCCCCAAGGCATTTATTGTGACGTTAACGCTTTCAGGAATATTCAGAGAGAATTAGAGGAAAGCGACTCACTCAAGAACATAAAGAACTAACTCAAGAACTCAAGAAAAGTGCTAGAACTTGTGTTAGATCGAGTGAGATTTTGTACCCAAACCACAAAACAGTTTGTAATCAGAAAAACCAAAAAGAGAGAGAGAGTTCTGCGAAGTACTGCAAAACGTAGGGATAGAGTCCTTTAGTGGATTGAACAAGCTTTAGTTCTAGGCTTAAAGGAGTTCTTTACAAGTGAACTTAGGGAAAAGCTAAGTGTCAGAGAACTGTAAAGACTCGCCAGTACAACTGTAAGAACGTTCAATATAAAGGAAGAACTATTCAAAAATCCTCCAAGGAGGTAGAGGTTTACACTCAAGGACTACTTGGTCTTGAGTGGTTCCTCTATAATTCATTGCGTTCATTACTTACCTGTTTAGTACTTTTCCGTTGCAATACTCAAGGACGCCCCTACTCCTCGTAGGGACGCCTGACCTTAGGACGTCTTCACCAAAGTAAAGGACTTCCCTTAGTACTAACGATCCAACAATTGGTATCAGAGCAGGCGCTCTAGATTCTTACTGAGTTGCAGGTAAAGATGGACATGAAACCCATTGGAATCTCTTTTGTGAAGCCTCCGCGCCTGACGGACGGCAACTTCAACCGCTGGAAGACAAGGTTTGAAAATTTCTGCAGAAGTCAAAATTATCAATGCTGGAAAGTCATTATGAAGGGAGATCTCAAGGTTCCCGCTGACAAAGCTGATAAGGAGGACGAGTGGGGTCCTGACGAGTTTAAGTTGATGGAAACCAACGCAAAAGCTATTTGCTTCCTTCAAGCGTCCCTATGTGAAAGGGACGCCACTTGAGTTAGCAACTTGCCAACAGCTAAACAACAGTGGGAAGCTCTTGAGAAGTTCCATGTAGGAATAGCTGAAATGAAGGAGGACGTCCAGCTAAAGATCAAGAAGGAGTTCTATGCTTTTAGCATGCTTCCAAACGAAACGATCAATGACTATTCTTACCGTTTTGAAGCCCTTGTCACCAAGATGAGGAACTTGGGCATCCCAGAAACAGAAATCTCCATGAGGAATAGAGTTCAAGTAGTGATTGATGGATTGACTGGAGTCTGGAATTTTGACAGAACAACGTTCAAAGAGAATACAGCCAACAAAACTCTAGATATGGAAGAAATCTATGGGAAGCTCAGGCAGTACGAAGAGAGAAGAATTTCTGACATGGCTCAACTTGGAAAGAATCCTCAAACTGATCTTGCTTTGGCGTCCACAACACCAGAGTACGCTGACTATATTCGTCGTCAACAAAAAATCTCCTTAATGGTGGAAGCCAACAAGAATGAGAACCGCGAAAGGATGCGTGTTCAAGCCTTGAAAGAGAAAGAAAGCAAGACTAAGGAACAGCTTGAAGAAGAGGAAGGACTTGTTCTCTTTAACAAAGTTCTCCGTTCTTTTGGCAAAAGAAGCAAACATTTCAACAAACATAAGATGTCTTACAAGAAGGAGAGTCCCAAGTATACTGAGGCAGAGATGAAAGAACTTACTTGTTATAAATGTAACAAGAAAGGACACTTTGCCAAAAAGTGTACAACGGGAATGTCCTCAAAAGAAATGAAGACAAAGGCACTCATCGGAGCGTTCGCATCTGCATGGGATAATGGTAGCTCTTCTGATGATGATGATGAAGAACCTGATGAGAAAGTGGCGTACATGGCCATGGAGGACGCCACAGTTGTTGAGGAGGACACTTCAAAATCTGAAAATGAGGTAACCCGTGAGTCTATGATGAGTTCCTTAGAAAATTGTTCTAAATCCAAGCTCATTAAACTTATTGGAAGAATCATGGAAGAAAGTGTTATCATGCAACATAGAATGGATGAACTTGAACTTGAAAATGAAAATATTGTGGTTGAATGCGAAAACTGTAGTTCTATGACCATTCAACTAGAGTCCTCATGTGAAGAAACTAAGTCCCTAAAAACTGAAATCATGTGTCTCAAACTTGAGAACGCTAAGCTTAGGGAAGAAGTGAAAGTGATGGGTAAGAGTCCCATAGTTGAAGAAGTTAGACCAATGGTCTTCGTCCCAGCTAAGAGAGGTCTAGGTGATGAATCTGACACTAAGAACTCTCTCCCTAGCGACTTTGAGGCTAGCAAAACTTCAGAACTTGAACTTGAAAGAGAGAAAACTAAGAATCTCCTTGAAAGAATTAGAGTCCTAGAGAGTGGAGAGCTAGCAAAAGAGGACTACTACACTAACTCCACTAGTCATAGGATCTACAAGAAAATTGCTAAAGGGGAAGGTTCTAAAGTTTGTGATCCTCAAAAGATGAAAGAAAACAAAATCCAACGTCCCAACAAGAAGTACTACCTCGGTACTTACTATAGGACGTGTTGGTACTGTGGACAAGGAGACCACTTCAAATTTGAGTGTGAAAAACTGAAAGAATTGAAGATATTGCAAGTGGCAAAGCTGCTAGGACTAACATTGAAAATGATAAGTCCGTCCCTAAAGCTAATCCTAGGCGTTCTAGACGCTCTAGGAACTCTTTCCGCAAGCATGCTACTTCAAATGATGTGAATATAAATGACTACATGCCAGAACCAGAGTTCTACTTCTGTAACGAACCAGGTAAGGAACACCTTGCCTGGGTTGCCAAACACTAACTTTGTTTTGGCAGGTGGAAATGAGGGGACGCCCATGGATCATTGATAGTGGCGCCTCAAATCATATGACAGGAAGCCAGGTCCATCTCACTTCTATCCAAAGTAGTGCCACGGGAGGAACTGTCTCGTTTGGCAACAAGGGCAAGGGAAAGATTAAGGGGACGGGAACTGCCATTCTCAATCCGTCCATCAAAGCATCAAATGTCAGTCTTGTTGAAGGACTTGGCTTCAATCTCCTTAGCGTTTCCCAAATGTGTGACCAAGGTGAAAATCTAGTCACATTTGACTCAAAGGAGTGTCTAGTTATCAACAAGAAGTCCAACAAAGTCGTTCTCAAGGGAGTACGCCAGAACAATGTCTACATCTTCAACCAGGAGTTCAAGCCTAAATCAGAATTGTGCCTATCTGCTTCAAAGGAGGACGCTGACCTCTGGCATCGCCGCCTTGGCCATGCTGGACCAAGCACAATCCTCAAACTGCATCAAAGAAATCTTGTGAAAGAACTTCCCCGAATTGATCCTGAGAAAGTTGAACAGTGCGAAGCCTGTATCAAAGGGAAGCAAACAAGAACGTCCTTCAAATCTAAAAATGAAGTTAGCACAAAGAAGCCTTTGGAACTTCTCCATATGGATCTTTGTGGACCAATGAAGACGTTAAGCTATGGTGGAAAGAGGTACATTTACGTTCTTGTAGATGATTTTTCTCGATTCACTTGGGTTCTTTTCTTGGCAACCAAAGCAGATTGTTTCAATGCGTTCAAAGTCTTCATCAAGGAAGTGGAAGTTGCCCTTGAAACGCCTCTCAAAGCCTTAAGATCGGACCATGGGACGGAGTTCCAGAACTCAGAGTTCCTGGCCTACTGTGATCAACATGGTGTCTCGCACAACTTCTCCGCTCCAAGGACTCCTCAACAAAATGGAGTTGTGGAAAGAAAGAATAGGACGCTGGAGGATATGGCAAGGACTATGCTCTTGGCTAATAGCGTTCCCACGTACTTCTGGGCGGAAGCTATTGCCACAACTTGCTACATTATCAATCGTGCCATGATCCGTCCTCTGCTGAAGAAGACGTCCTATGAGTTGTTGAATGGAAGGAAGCCTCGCATTGACTATCTCAGAGTTTTTGGATGCAAGTGTTTCGTCCATAACAACAACAAGGAAAGCCTTGGAAAGTTTGATGCAAGGAGTGATGAAGCTATATTCCTTGGGTACTCTCTCACCAGCAAAGCATATAGAGTTTTCAACAAAAGGACTCTAAAGCTTGAGGAGAGCATTCATGTTGTGTTCAAGGAGAGCGTTTCTCACAAAGAAAAACCGAGTAAGAAAGAACACTCCTCCTCACAACAGCAGGACGACTCTGAAGACGAAGCTGATGTTTGGTTCTCTGGAAAATACTATGTTCCTAAGGACGCTATTCCAAATCCTGAAGAAGTCTCAGTAGACGTTCCTAGCATTGTTGAAGGAGTTCCTTCTCGTAGTGAATCTCCAGCTCAACAAGATGTGGCTGAATCAAGTCAACAAGGCGAGCAACGCCAAGGTGTGGACGCTCTCTCTGAGGGGGAACACACTGAGAACGATGATCAAAGTAATAGTAATGATTCAGATGGAGACATCGATCCAAGATTTGCTCAATTGTTTCAAAGGGAGTCCCGCTTTTCTAAGGATCACCCAACATCTCAGATTGTCTCAGATCCTTCTCAAGGAGTTCAGACAAGGTCAGCTGCAAGCAAGTCCCAGAGTGCAAATTTAGCTTTCTGTGCGTTCAATGCCTTTGTCTCTATGGTGGAGCCAAAGAATATCAAAGAAGCACTCCAGGACGCTGACTGGATTCAAGCGATGCAAGAAGAACTCAATCAGTTTGAAAGGAATAAAGTTTGGACTCTCGTCCCACGTCCCAAAGGCAAAAATATCATAGGGACGCGATGGGTGTTCAGAAATAAGCTTGATGAGAGTGGACGTGTGTCAAGGAACAAGGCAAGACTGGTGGCTCAAGGATTCAAGCAAGAGGAAGGCATAGACTATGATGAGACCTTTGCTCCTGTTGCTAGAATTGAAGCCGTTCGTCTCCTTATTGCCTTCGCCGCTCACAAAGGATTCAAGTTATTTCAGATGGACGTCAAGATTGCCTTTCTCAATGGAAAGCTAAAGGAGGAAGTGTATGTTGCTCAGCCGCCTGGCTTCGAGGACGCCTCTCACCCAGATCATGTGTACTACTTGGACAAAGCGCTCTATGGACTCAAGCAAGCCCCTCGTGCATGGTACGACAGGTTTGTGTCCTTTCTTTTGTCTCATAGGTACACTAGAGGTTCAATTGATAAAACTTTGTTCATAAAGAAAGTTCACAAGGACATTTTAATTGCCCAAGTCTATGTTGATGATATAGTCTTTGGTAGTACTAACATGAAGCTTGTAGATGAGTTCAAGTCCTTAATGAGTAGTGAGTTTGAGATGTCCCTCATTGGAGAACTCAATTTCTTCTTGGGACTTCAAATCAATCAACTCAAGGAAGGGACGCGCATTCACCAACAAAAATATGTCCGTGA
This sequence comes from Polygonum maritimum, assembly GCA_963924305.1. Taxonomy (NCBI): domain Eukaryota; kingdom Viridiplantae; phylum Streptophyta; class Magnoliopsida; order Caryophyllales; family Polygonaceae; genus Polygonum; species Polygonum maritimum. The sequence continues at coordinate 15,711,342 of OZ002736.1, read as the reverse complement.
AATGCTTGAAAAGTACGGAATGAACACGTCCAAACCTGTTGCAACCCCTTGTTCTCCAAACTCGCGTCTTTACGCAGATCAACAGGGAAAGGACGTTAATCAAAAGCTTTACAGGGGAATGATTGGTTCTTTGCTTTACTTGACCGCAAGCCGTCCCGACATTATGTTTGCCATTTGCTTGTGTGCATGCTTCCAAGCAAATCCAAAGGAGTCTCACATGCAAGAAGTCAAGAGGATCTTTCGCTACCTCAAAGGACGCGACGATCTTTGTCTTTGGTACCCTAGGAAGACGTCCTTCAAGCTAGTTGGCTACTCGGACGCCGATTATGCTGGTCATGTGATTGATAGAAAAAGCACTTCAGGAATGGCACAGTTCCTTGGTTCATGCCTAGTCTCTTGGGGATCTAAGAAACAGAACTCTGTGGCGCTTTCAACTGCGGAAGCCGAGTACGTTGCTGCTGCCTCGTGCTGTTCACAAGTTATCTGGATCAAATATCAACTAGAGGACTACGGTATCAACCTTGAAACTATTCCCATTCGTTGTGATAACACAAGTGCTATTGAAATTTCTAAGAATCCTGTTTTTCATTCACGCACAAAGCATATTCACATAAGGCATCATTTCTTGTGTGATAATGTTGAACTAGGACTCATTAGTATGGAGCATGTAAGGACTGAAGACCAAATAGCTGACATTTTCACTAAGGCGCTTGATAAACGTCCCTATGAGCATCTAAGGTTGCTCTTGGGAATGATAACTTTTAAGTAGCAAGTCCCGTTCTACTATTCCCTCAATAATTGGCTATGTTTGGTAGATTTTAAGTGTTTAAGAACTGTTATGCATTGAATTCATATTTGCAAGGACGCTAGTCTAAAACTTCATGTGTTTTGCTACTTTGGAACGCCATGCAAATATCTCTATTTGTCTTGAAAAGAGTATCCCTGATCACCCAACCCTCATTATAAGCCAAAATGATGGGAACTCTAAGCTTACCCTAGCCGAGAACTCCGCAAAAGCGTCCTATGAGCTTCATATTTTTTTTACGGGACGTACTTGCTTTGTTCTCAAATGGTTCGAAAGATGATCACAAGGACGGTAAATTGGTTGTTGGTTTGCTTGAAGAGGTATATTTTTGCTAAGTATGAGAGAACGCTCAGTGTTTGTAAGAGAGGACGCCAGTTTAGTTTTGAGAAGAAGTTGAAAAGTCAGAAATTTGAACTTTTGAAAGTGTAAACAGTGACCGTTGCTTTTGCTCAAATCTTAAGGGGGAAGTTTTGACACGTGTCGCACAGTAAAACAGTGGTAATTACAGTTGTGCCACCGCTTCTTCTATATAAGGCCAGAACAGTCGCTCTCAGAATTTATTACGCTCAACCACTTCCTCGCTCTCAAATTTGCTCTGACTTCTCTCTAGAACTCCGGCAACTTTCTCTCACTAAATCTCACCTGAAAGATGTCTCAAAGACAGTTGAACGTGGCCGGATCTTCTACCGGCGGGAAAAGAAGAAAGTTAGTGAAGTCCCACTACATTGAAAAGCCCAAGCCCATCGTCCTAAATGAATCGTTGGTGGACTTCATCAATAGGAAGCCAAGAACCCTTTACAATCTAATAAGGGAACGTATGGAGATACCTGATGTGAAGGCGGACGCGATCAAGACGAGGAACTACGAGAAGTTCATTGAACGGTTCGTCATTCCTAGCCTCCACAATACCAACTACAAGGACTTGCCGGGGAGGATGGACGACGTTCTCTTCTTCTCCCAGTTTGGAGGTGAGAATCTGGGTCCTTTACTTGATCTTATCCCCGACCTCCACAACGCCGTCCTTCCGGACTTCCCAATGTACCCTAGGGACTCCTTGGCCTACAAAATGCTCAAAGCAAGAGTGCCAAGTCCCTCTCCCCCACCTCCTCAAGTCCCAACCATCACCACCAAAAATATCCTCCCATCTAAGCGTCCAACCCCTTCATCTCCCCTCTCAAAATCCTCTAAGCCAACCTCCTCAAACCCCACACAAATTGTGGATAAATTTCCACCACATATTAAGGAGGGACGCTCCAAGAAAACCCATGATCCCAGGCCCCTCAAAAAGGCCAAAACTTCCAGCGTCCCCTCCTCAAAAACCCTCTCCAAAAGGCCCAGCTCCACAAAACGGCCCTCCAACCTCTCTAAGGAATCCACTCCACCTCCTCAACCCATCTCAATAGTCCAACTCCCCACTCCCCCACCGTCCCCTCAACCTTCACGAAAAAATGCCCTCATTCCTTTTCCTCCCAAACCCTACTCTCCCCTCAATCTCACAAACTTCCCATCTGCCCCGGCCCATATCTCGCCACCCAAGGACCCCGAGACCCCCAGATCTCGCCGTCCCTCATCCGAGAGTGGACCAGAGGACGTTGAGCAGCGTCCTGCACTTGAGCACACGTTCAAACGTCGCAAAACTGGCGAAACTCCAAAAGTTCTCCTGGTTCAAGCTCCTCCTCTAGCTCATCTGAGAGCCAACGAGGAACGCCTGCTGGTCAACCCTCCCCTTTCATAGATGTTGTTGGGGATTCAAATGACGAGGCGGAAGGAGTTGAGAATGCTCCTGCCAAAGCACAAGTTGCTGAGGACGCTGGCGAGCAGCAGGTCGCTCACAAGGACGCCGAGCCAACTCTTTCTGAAGAGCTCGAGTGTGATGCTCAAGAAGTCCCACCCTACAACCAATCCCTCCCAATCCTCAATCCCCTCCAAGCTTCACAAGAAAACCCCTCCCCCACAATCCAAACAGAATCCCACCAAGTCCCCGCGGACGCTGAGCCCCAAACAAAAATTCAATCAGAGGCTCAGGACGCCGAGGGCACGTCCCAAGGACAAGCTGCTTCTGGTGCTGATCAAGCCACAGCTGGTGGCAATGATGAAACTGAACAAGGCACAGAGGACGCTGGTCAGGATGCTGATGAGAACGAGTCAGAGGACTCTGCTGATGAGAACAGTTCTTCCGGTGATGAAGATTCTGAGTCCCCCAAGGGGAAACGCAAAAGAAAGCCTGATGGCGCGCCCATCAAAGTTCTTAGTCCCCTCATTTACTCCGAAGAGTGGCTCGCCTCCTTCGATGATGACGCCGTTCAAGAGTTCCTTGAGCTTCTCAGGTTCCAAGGATGGTTGAACGTTGGACCTGCGCCAACTACAGTTGACAAAGAGCAGGTGAAGGCGTTCTACAGGGACTTGTTTGAGCCAAAATTCTCCCAAAGGGAATATGGCCTAAATCGGGCCTGATCGTAGAGAATCACAAAGAAGACGAAAGACGTAAAAGCTCGTGAATTGTATTCAAAGTATGATTGCGTGCGTAAAAAGCATGATCTTGCCCTAAGGCTTACAATTGGTTTATATAGTGCCCTTTAGGATCGATCTATCTTATGGGAAAAGATAAGAAAATACAAGATTCTAACTAATCGTGATCTTAACGTAATATCTTGAAGAGATTCTATCATATATCTTTAACTCTATCTTGTCTAACCGACTTCGGTCCTTGCCGCCTCCCGCTGTGCTCTGTAGAAGTATTGAAGAAGTCTCAACCGGGTCTCGATACTTTTGTGAGGAAAATCTGGGCCTAACAATACCCCTAAATGTAACGTTTGGATTTTGAACCCTTTCAAATTTCGAACGGTGCATTTATTTGATTTGACGTTGCGGTCAATCCTTGGTTTTCGGGATTCTGCAGATCTCTTAAACCTCCTCCTTCGTCTTTCTTTGCTATCTCCGCCTTCAATCGCGTTCGTCTCTTCTCCTCTTCCTCCGTTTTCCGCTCTTCGCCCACTCCAGGTACTGCTCCAACCCTTCTCGCTTCTCTTTCTTGCTTTCCATGGCTCCGAGGTCACCCTTTACTTCTTCCAAAGCCCTCAGCGAGGAAGACCTTCTTCCTTGTACCATGACCCGGGATGAAATTGCGGAATGGGTCGAATTTGGGGGTTTTCCCAGGGGAACCCGATTCCATGCTCCTACCATCGAAAAGATCGATTGGGTGCGAAAGGGTTGGGTGTGCTTTCTAGATTACCCGTTCTCCATAGGTTTGAAATTCCCCTTTTCTGAGTTCATTCAAGAGTTTATTAATACCTTGAGAGTCTCTCCCTGCCAAATCCTCCCCACGACCTGGCGCACGCTGGCTAGAATTGATGAACTTGCTACGCAACGGAGTCTTAAGATGACCATGGGAGAACTCCTCCTTGCCTACAAAATTGTCCCCCAGAGAGCTGGTAGGATCACCCTTCACGTCCGGGATGTCAAGAACCCCCTGATTCCCAAGACCAAAATGCCCTCTCGTAGCCTACAAGCTCGGTTCTTTTTTATCGAGTTAGAATCCCTAAGGGGCGTAGATGACGACGTGCTAGCAGTCTTTCGAGATGGATGGAACACATCTCGTAAGGCCCCGTGCCTACCTTCGCTATTAACCCCTTGATTTTATGCTGTGACTAGCTCTGATCTAGGTTGCCTCTTTTCTTTGTGCAGTGCCGGTGGGAATCAACTCCAAGAGTACGGATACAGGTGTCTGCCGACGATTGCTGAAGGTTGAAGCTGAAAAGCACAAGCCGAAAAAGATCAAACCTGAGCCTAAAGAACCCGCGGAGGAAGTGGAGGCGTTGGAATCTGAGGACGAGACCGAGACAAGTAAAACCCCAACATCTTCCGATATGGCGAGCTCATCCGGAAAGAAATCAGGTTTGAATCTGCTTATTCGAAACCCTACATCTCCAAATTCCTTGTTAGGTTATAGTTGCTAACTGTTGGATTTGTGTAGGTGCTAAGATTGATATGTCTGCCGCTGGAATGGTGAAGAGATTGAGGTCCAGCGGTATCAAGGCTTTGACTTCCCCGAATCCCTCAGTGGACTCCAAGAAGTCTCAGCCGCCGAAGCGAAAAAGGACCGAAGAGACCCCATCCCCTGCCACGAAGAAGAGAGAACCCAAGGATCTTCTAAGCGTCTTCGGCGACAAGCTGTCACCCAACATCAAGGCAGAGTTCCAATCGCTGTCCCTTGATGCGGCTTTCAGTCGTGTTGGCACTACTCTCAGGCTGGTAAGTCGGTCCCTGCTATTTTTTATCACTACTTCTTTGCTTCTTTTGCGTAAACTCCAGCATCTCTTTTTTTATTTATCGGGCTATGCTTACTGCAGGCCTTCCAAGAACTGATGGCGACCAACTGCCGCTCTCATGATGAGCTGTCAAGGTTGGAAGCCGACACTAAGAGCGCCAAGGATGCCGTTGCCGCATCTGAGAGAAAGAACCGCAAGCTTCAATCGACCATCGACACCCTGTCGATCCAAGTGGAGGACCTGCAAGCTGAGAAAGCCTCTTTGGAGTCTTGGATGCACGAGGCGAAGAGGTCAGCCAAGCATTTCTCAGAGGTGGTGACCCAGGTGGCTGGGTACTACACGCTGAAGGCGCGGGTGGAGCTTCTCCAGGACCAGGCCGAAGGAAAAGGCGAGAACTGGGTACTTGCTGCGGAGCAGGCGTCCCTGGAAGAGTACTTCCCATCACGCAACCCCCCTCCAGGTCAGGAGTTCATTGAGACTGCTGAGCAAGTGGCCGAGGATGAGGACTCGGAAAAGACTAAGGAGGCTGGGACCCCGAGTACCGCTACTGAGAACCCAGGCGCCGAAGACGGCGGTACGGCCACTGGTGGTGAGGGAGACGCCAACGATGGGGATGCCAAGGACAAGACTGAAGGGAAGGCGAGCCCGAATGATGATTGATCACCCCTGTTCTTTCTTTTGTGCACAATTTATGCTCTTCTGCTAGTTTCTAAGACTTCTGGCTGTTTAAAAAACTTTTCTAATACTTTGTTGGCTACCGAGCCAGTACTTTTTCTAATATTTTCGGCCGTAGGCCGGAAAATATTAGACTTAATCGTTTTGACGCCCACTGTATGGCGCTTTTGGTTATCTGCTTTGTGGTGTGTTTTGCTATTACTTTGATTTGCGTTTGGTTGGCAATGTTTGGTAGTTTGGGATGCGTTAGTAGGTCAGCATCCGGGGAAAGCGTTATGTGACTCCTCCCCAGCGCATAATGTTTACGAAATAGACTTTCGGTTATTGCGCTTAGTTTACTGCAAAGGGCCGTGCATACTTGTTTGTGATTAGGCATCCTTTGGATCCATAAGGGTAGCGCCTTAGGATGTAATGTGTTCACGGCGTCCCGCGAATGTGGCCTTGGGTAACGGTGCTATAGCATTCCCCTTCCCGTACTAACCCAATGTGACTACATTGATTGGACTTAGATGGGGGGTAACCAACTTATGGGTTACTTCATCACGTTGTATGCGTGACGACATCGTCATATTAGACGGTACAACCATGCAAACGTACAGTGGTTGATTTGAGTAAAACGCTTTTGGTCGCACATAAGTTATGACCGTGAAGATGTTTTGCGCGAGGTGACTTTGAGTTGTGGGAGAGTTGTGTTCTCGAAACATATCAAATCGCTAACAAAGACAAACTCTAGATCGTGTATATATAAAAGAACAGTGCATCGACGTCGGGGGTGATGACCCCAGAGTCTTTTATTGAAAAGGAAATAACTAGGTCCTAAAGAAGTCTCAAAACTAATGCTAAGGAAGGGATTGAAACTTTATCGAGAACAACTGAGTTTAGAAGTAATACTTCTTTAGGTGCGTCGCGTTCCAGCTTCGGGGGACTGCTTCTCCGTCTCTGGACTCCAACTGGTATGCTCCATTTCCTGCTACCTTGGTGATCTTATATGGCCCTTCCCAAGTTGGTCCCAGTTTACCGGCATTGGCTTCCGCGGTGTTCTGAAATACTTTGCGTAAGACCCAATCTCCCTCTTGGAAGCACTTAACGCGAACGTTCTTGTTGTAGCTCCTTGCGACCTGCTACTGGTATTTCGAGATACGTGCATGTGCTACTTCTCTGAGCTCTTGGACCGTATCTAGGTCAGCCTCCAATTCTTCTTTGCTACCTGTGGACGTGGTGAGTCCGTAGCGAGCGGTGGGCACCGTAACCTCGGCTGGTATGACGGCTTCGCAACCGTGCACCAGGGAGAAAGGTGTTTGGCCGGTCGCGCCCTTGGGTGTAGTGCGGTCGGCCCACAAGACGAAAGGTAGCTCCTCTGCCCAATTTCCTTTGGCTTTTGCTAACCGCTTCTTCAAGTTGTTGATGATGACTTTATTGCTTGCTTCGGCCTGGCCATTAGCCTGAGGATATCTAGGTGTGGAGGTGACCAAGTCAATGTTCCAAGCCTTGCAAAAGTCGCGCATCCTTTTGCTTATGAACTGGGAGCCGTTGTCGCAAGTGATCTCCGCGGGCACTCCGAATCTGCTCAAGATGTTTCTTTTTATGAAGGAGATGACCTGCTTGTCTTTGATTTCCCGGAAAGCCTCTGCCTCAATCCACTTGGAGAAATAGTCCGTCATAGCCAGGAAGAAAACCTTCTGCCCCGTGGAAGGGGGTAGTTTCCCTACGATGTCCATTCCCCATCTCATGAAGGGCCAGGGAGAAATCGACGGGTGGAGGACTTCCGGTGGCTGGTGAGGTACTGGGGCATGGCGCTGGCATGCGTCGCAAGACTGGGCGTACTTGTTAGCGTCATGACGGATGGTGGGCCAATACCACCCCTGCCTGAGGATTTTATTGGCCAAGCTGCGACCCCCAGTGTGGTTACCGCAGTCTCCGCTGTGGACTTCTCTCATGACCTCTTCGGCGTCTTCTTTCTCTATGCAACGTTGAAGGAAACTCGCCGCCGATTTGTGGAATAGGGTCCCATCAACGATAGCGAAACGCGTAGCTTTCGACCTCAGGGCCTTGGCTTCGTCTTTATCCTTAGGAGCTTCCCCTTTGACAAGCCAATCGAGGTATGGTTTTGTCCAGCTGGCTTCGGTATCTTTCCTCGCCCCGTCGGGGTCTTGATACTTCTTTGATACCCCAGTCTCCGGGGGAGAATCCTTGCTCTGCGCTGCTGATGCCTCAACGAGGGCTGACTGCAGAAGGTGGACTAGAGGCACGCTGCTGAACTCTCGGGGGTCCAAGGTTGATCCTAGCCCTGCTAGGGCGTCGGCTGGAGCGTTTAGCTCACGAGGGATTTGCTCGAATTCAATTTGGTCAAACTTCTAGGATAGTGTTTTGACTATCCCGAGGTAGCTGATCATCCTGTCGTCCTTAGCTTCAAAGACCCCTAAGATCTGGTTGATCATGAGCAGGGAATCGGCGCGTACCTTGATTCTCTTTATGGATAAGTCGGCAGCTAGCTCTAGGCCGAATATGAGTGCTTCGTATTCAGCTTCGTTATTAGTTGCTTCGAAATCACATCTCACTGCCTGGGCTATCAGATCCCCCTTTGTCGACTTTAGAACAACCCCGAGCCCTGCTCCTCTTACGTTCGAGGCTCCGTCGGTGTGCAATAGCCATTCTTCTTTTGCATCGTCGTTGGAGGTAGCTAAGACCTCTTCGGGTACTCTCTCTTCGGGGGTTGGGGTGAAGTCGGCAACGAAGTCAGCCAGAACTTGTGATTTGATTGCTCTCCTGGGCTCGTATCTGACGTCATATCCGCTCAGCTGGATCGCCCACTTCGACATTCTTCCCGAGAATTCAGGCTTTTGCATGATTTGTCGGAGTGGGTAATTCGTCAGGACTACGATGGTGTGAGACTCGAAGTACGGCCGTAGTTTATTTGAGCACATCACCACTGCTAACACCAACTTCTCGGTGGGAGAGTAGCGTGTTTCTGCTGGCACCATGGTTCTGCTTACGAAGTAGACTGGTACTTGTTGGCCTTCTTCATCCTTAACTAGTACCCCGCTCAGGGCATTCTCTGATACTGCTATGTAGAGCTGTAAGACTTCTCCAGGGGCCGGTTTGGCCAACAGCAAGGGGTTGGCGAAATACTTCTTTAGCTCTTCGAAGGCAGCTTCGTGTTTTTCGGTCCACTGGAAACTCTTGTTCTTCTTTAAGACTTCGTAGAATAGCCGGCACCTGTCCGAGGATTTGGAGATAAACCGGTTTAGTGCAGCTATTTTTCCGGCTAGCTTTTGTACATCTTTCACACTTCGGGGGGATCTCAGGGAGGCAATTGCTCGCACCTGGTCTGGGCTGGCCTCAATTCCCCGTTTGGTCACCACATGCCCTAGGAAAGTACCGGACTGTACCCTGAAGATGCATTTTTGCGGATTTAGCTTCATGTTGTATTTCTCCAGGATTTTGAAGGTCTCTTCAAGGTGGCCCCTATGTAGGGATTTCTCTGTGCTCTTTACCACCATATCGTCAATGTATGCCTCCATGGTTTTACCAATCTGGTTCTTGAACATCCGGTTGACCAGTCGCTGGTAGGTTGCGCCGGCGTTCCTAAGACCGAATGGCATCACTCGGTAGCAGTAGGTGCCTTGTCCCGTGATGAAGGAGGTCTTCTCTTGGTCTTGGGGCTCCATTTGGATCTGGTGGTAGCCGCTGAAGGCGTCCATGAAGGTGAGTAGTTCGTACCCAGCCGTGGCGTCTACCATGGTGTCAATGTGCGGTAGCGGGAATGAGTCCTTGGGACATGCTTTGTTAAGGTCGGTGAAGTCCACACACACCCGCCACTTTCCGTTCTTCTTTGGTACCACCACCACGTTGGCTAGCCAATCTCGGTACTTCACCTCTTTGATCTTTCCTGTTTCTAACAGCTTCTTCACTTCCTCTTCGATCGCTTGGACCCGATCTGGCGCGAACCTCCGCCTCTTTTGCTTTACGGGAGGATGTTCGGGGTTGACATTGAGCTTGTGAGTGATGATGGAGGGGTCGATCCCCGTCATATCCTCGTGGCTCCAAGCGAAGCAATCTTGGTGACTTTTCAGGAATTCTACTAATTCTTTTTTGATGGTTGGCTCTAACTTTTCTCCAATCTTCACCACCCTTCCTTCTTCGAGAGTCACTTCCTCCGCTTTCTCTTCGGTCTCGATTTGCGCAGGTGGAGGGGTGACGCTCTGTAATTGCTATGTTTCCGGTCTTAGGGTGGTTGGTTTGAGGGCCGCTTTGTAGCACTCCCTAGCCAACCGTTGATCCCCGCGGATTTCCTCTACCCCCCAGGGGGTCGGGAATTTCACCGTCTGGTGGTAGGTGGACGCGACGGCTTTCATGTCGTGCAGCCATGGACGTCCTAGGATGACGTTGTAGCAAGAGGGGCAATCCACCACGAGGAAATTGACTTGCATGTTTATCCCCTTTAGCGAAGGTAGTGAGAGCAATGTCTCCAACTGTGTGTTTAACTTCGCCGCTGAAACCCAACAATGGAACCGGATGCTTGTGGATGTCGTTCTCGGACAACCCCATCTCTTTTAAAGCATCGAGTGTCATGAGGTTGGTAGAGCTACCGGTGTCAATTAGGATTCTTTTCATCAGAACGTTCCCCATGTGTAGGGAGATCACCAGGCCGTCGTGGTGGGGTTCGGCTGAGAAGTCCGCGTCGTTGTCGTCGAAGACAATAGCGGACCCGGATGAACCCCCACCGGTACGTCGCGGGCGATCGAAGCTGCTTTCGCGCGCGTGTCGCTTCGCCGCTGAGTACGTGAGGCCGCAGATGCTTGAACCCCCTAAGATGACATTGACTATTCTGTCGGGCATTGGGGGGTCCCTCCTTTTCCTCGGCTCAGACTGCAGATTCTCCACTACTTCTCTGGGCACCTGAGCATCTGGTGCTACATCTTTGATTCTCCCTTCTGAGATAAGGCGAGCCAATTCCTTTCTGAGCATGATACAGTCTCGGGTCCAATGGCCGTGATACTCGTGGTAATCGCACCACTTGGTGGTGTCCCTGTCTGCTTTTGGGGCTTTGTCCCGCCGAGGCCACCTCACGTACTCTCCTTGTTTTGCCATGTTCCGCAGAAGCTTATCCGTGGAGATATTGAGTTTGAGTGATTCCAATGATGGTGGCGGCGGGTCACGGTATTGATCGTCCGCTTGTCTCGCTCTGGCCGCGTTCACCTGCGTGTGGCTAGGGCGCGAATACGGGTGTGCTCGACGATCTTTTCGTTGATCGATCGAGCCTTTACGGCCGTCAGTTGAGCCTTTCTTCTCGTACTTCTCGAACTCTGAGGTTCTTTTGCGCAAGGTCCTGTCTTCCTCCAACCTGACGTGTGCCAGGGCCCTGGCTTGAACCTCCTCGAAGGTGTAGCAGGGGTGCTTGGTAAGTTCCTTGTATAGGCCACCATCGGGGATGATCCCTTGCCTGAATGCTTCCACTGCGGTAGTAACGTCACAAGACTGTATCGAGACTTTTTCGCGGTTGAACCGTTCCAGGAACTCTCTCTGGTAGTCTCGTGTTGCTTCTGGCGGATCCAGTAGAGGTCGCTAGATTGTTTCTCGAATTTGCGGCTACTGGCGAACTAGGTGCGGAAAGAGTCCGATAGTTCGGCAAAAGAACCGATGCTACCGCGTGGCAGTTTTATGAACCAAGTCAGCGCCGGACCTATCAAAGTTGTGCCGAACCCCTTGCACATCCCTGCCTCTTTAGAGTATGACGGGACCGCGCTCGTCATCATCTTTTTCTTATAGATCGCGACGTGCTCGTCAGGGTCGGAGGTACCATTGTATGGAGTCATGTTTGGCACGGTGAATTTCTTTGGTATTTCGACTCTAGTGATGCGACGGGAGAAAGGGGACTCGTCGAAACCATCGGGGGCTTCTGGTTCGAGAGGTTGGAAACTTTTTCGACCGATCCGGAGCTGATCAGCGATGACCCCTATCTGCTCCGTTACCTTCCTTCTTATGGCCGCGTCGAGGTCTCTGGGCCTCCCCCTTTCGAAATCCTCTTCATCGGTTTCTCCCCTGCTCGGCCAAGCATCCCGAGGTGGTGTTTGGTGTCTCCTGACCTCTGACCGGGGATATCTTGGCGGGTCTTTGTCAAGGAAGACTTCTTCGCGGCGGTGTCGAGCGAAAGCTTCTGGGGCATTCTCTGGTAACACTGGTGTCTTGTCACGTGTGTCCAGAGTTTCGCCCCCTTTGGAGGTTCCTTCCCCCGCTCCAAAGTCGAGCCTCCTCACTATGCCGTCAGTGCGGCGATTGACACGGAGGGACCGACGGCCCGTGGCGATAACCTCGTATTGCTGCTTCAACTGACTGTTTTCTCGCGTGAGGCGTTCCACATGGGCGTCGTAGAAGCTTTTCTGGTCGCTCAGCTCCTTTTGGAGGAGTTGCATCCGTTCCCTGAGGTCGGTCATCTCCTCGTCTTGCGACCGGTTTTCAAGGAGCACGGGATCTTTGTTGTGGTCGGCAAGGGGAGTTTTTGGTGACTCGTTTCCATCGCCTGACATTGTCGCCGGGGAGTTTGAATCAGCGTGTCTTTCGCGTGATTGTTCCGATCACGGCCCCACGGTGGGCGCCAAACTGTTTGAGCCAAAATTCTCCCAAAGGGAATATGGCCTAAATCGGGCCTGATCGTAGAGAATCACAAAGAAGACGAAAGACGTAAAAGCTCGTGAATTGTATTCAAAGTATGATTGCGTGCGTAAAAAGCATGATCTTTCCTTAAGGCTTACAATTGGTTTATATAGTGCCCTTTAGGATCGATCTATCTTATGGGAAAAGATAAGAAAATACAAGATTCTAACTAATCGTGATCTTAACGTATTGAAGAGATTCTATCATATATCTTTAACTCTATGTTGTCTAACCGACTTCGGTCCTTGCCGCCTCCCGCTGTGCTCTGTAGAAGTATTGAAGAAGTCTCAACCGGGTCTCGATATTTTTGTGAGGAAAATCTGGGCCTAACAGGACTTGCGTTTCAAACCGAAAGATGGCTCTCTCCACTTCAAAATCGATGGTGAGAAAGCCTCAGTGAATGAACACCACGTCCGCGCCTTCATGGGCCTTAGTTCCCAAAAGCCCCCGTCCAACGCGCTAAGTTCTCTTCCGGAAGGCGGGTTCGAGACAACTGATGAGGAACTGCCCCTGGTTGAACACGTTTTTCAGGGCAAAAGGCCAATGGGACTGGACAGGGTTGCTCACGTATTGAGCAAGGTAGGCGCCATCGCTCATTACTTTATATGTCGCGCCGTTCTTCCTAGGCAGGAGAAGAGGTCAATCGTTCAGACGCACGATATCATTCTTATTGACGCTCTGCTAGAACGCCGCCCCATCAATCTAGCCAGAATTGCTATGCAACACATGGCTAAGTGTGGGAGGAAGCGCCATGCCTTGCCGTACCCAGGCCTTGTTAAGCTCATTCTCATGTCTCAGAACACCTATGATGAAAGCGCTCCTTCAGAAGAACTTGGCTTGAAGTGGAACGCAAAGAAGGGACTTGTCGAGATAAGGCATAATGAAGAGTTGCCTTCTGTCATCAAACAGCAAGAAGCTGAGGCTGAGGAAGCTAGAAAGAAGGCTGAGGAAGAACGCTTGGCCGCTGAAGCAGAAGAAGAAAGGCTCGCTTCTATGTCTCAGGAGTTCACTCAAGAAGAAGAGCCAGCCCTAAACTTTGCCGCTCTTGATCAAGCACTTATGGCTTCTTCTCCTCCTCCAGCTACTCCTATGGACGCTCCCTCGTCTAGTTCAGGTCCTCTGCCCCGTTCTGCCCCAGCGAATATTACTCAGCATCCTCCTGCAGAACCCATGGGTGCGATCATGGACAACCAGTGCCTCATCTTCTCAGCTCTGAAGGACTTGTCCTCAATGGTAAAAACCGGTTTTTACCAAGATCATAGTGTTTAACAACCAGTGCCTCATCTTCTCGCGTTTTGCCCCAGCAAATATTACTCAGCATCCTCCTGCAGAACACATGGGTGCGATCATGTGTTTGTTTAAGCGTTCCACTGCCTTTAGTTGTGTGTTTGTGCTAACGTCCTTATCACTTGTTATCCTTTTCGATGATGCCAAAAGGGGGAAGTTTAGTTTTGCAGAGATGCGCTATAAAATAGTTATCTAGAATAAGCAAGTGTTAAGGGGGAACTATTAAGTGAAAGGTCTAAGGAACGCCCATGCTAGAATACAAGAGGACGCTTAGAAAGCCTTCTAGGACGCGACTCTCTCCTTAAAATCCAATTGTTAGAGAATCAAAGAATGAAAACTTTTGTTCACTAAAATTTCTCCAAGTGTTAGAGGACGCTTCTAAGTTTTCATGCATGCTAAGTTCCAATGTCAAAACTATTTTGTTGAAGAGTTTGTCATCATCAAAAAGGGGGAAATTGTTGGGACGCTATCAAGAACGCTTGCGTACTTGTTAGTGTACCACACAACCGTCCCTTAGTTTTGATATGACAAACTCACTTTGATTCTAATAAAATTGTCCAAGTGTTCAGGAACGCCAGTGACAAAAGGACAACAAGTGTGTATGAGCGTCCCTCAGGCTTAGGGACGCTAGCTAACAGGAAGTAAGGACCAGCTAGAGACTACTTGAACAAGGACGGAGTCCCAAGCAAGTAGGAACGCAAGAAAGGAGTCCTTACTCACTAGCCGACAGGATGACATCACTCGACAATGTTTGATCATCCAAGGACACGTGGAGACCGATCCTGTAGCGGAGTCCAACACTACGTGGCGGACGATCCTGTTGCAGAGTTCATCAACACGTGGCGGCCGATCCTGTAGCGGAGTTCATCATACACAGCTGGATACAGGAAGCTTCCTCATCACCGCCCTACTACGTGGAGGAAGATCCTGTAGCCACGTCCTCGAAGGGCATGATCGTCCCAGAGAAATGACGCCCTTCCCCAAGTCCTATAAATAGCCCCAAGGCATTTATTGTGACGTTAACGTTTTTAGGAATATTCAGAGAGAATCAGAGGAAAGCGACTCACTCAAGAACACGAAGAACTAACTCAAGAACTCAAGAACAGTGCTAGAACTTGTGTTAGATCGAGTGAGATTTTGTACCCAAACCACAAAACAGTTTGTAATCAGAAAAACCAAAAAGAGAGAGAGAGTTCTGTGAAGTACTGCAGAACGTAGGGATAGAGTCCTTTAGTAGATTGAACAAGCTTTAGTTGTAGGCTTAAAGGAGTTCTTTACAAGTGAACTTAGGGAAAAGCTAAGTGTCAGAGAACTGTAAAGACTCGCCAGTACAACTGTAAGAACGTTCAATATAAAGGAAGAACTATTCAAAAATCCTCCAAGGAGGTAGAGGTTTACACTCAAGGACTACTTAGTCTTAAGTGGTTCCTCTATAATTCATTGCGTTCATTACTTACCTGTTTAGTACTTTATTTCCACTGCAATACTCAAGGACGCCCCTACTCCTCGTAGGGACGCCTGACCTTAGGACGTCTTCACCAAAGTAAAGGACGTCCCTTAGTACTAACGATCCAACAATTCTATGTCTTCCTTGAGCAATAGCCCGGCTCCAAAAGTAACACATCTCTTATGATGATCAACGCCGGTAAAAGGAGCAAAGACCATAATGTACTTGTGATTTGAGTAAACTTAGCAGTTCATTATTCATATGTTAATAGTTCAAGAACTCGATCAAGGAAGTTCACAAATATTAACATAACAGTTCATGCATTCCAAGACGAGAGCTTAGAAGAATACCTGTTGGTCCGATACGTAGAATCAAAAGACACAACTTCACCAAATAATGAGAAATTCTTGCGGGAAACGGGATCAGTCCAGAATAACCTTGTCAAATGGTCAGGCTTATCAACATCATATGCAAAGTAAAACGCTCTACACATTTGGCTAAATACATACACAGGTCCATGAACTTGCGTCAAATAGTCATTTTAGACCCTCAACCTAACTTTGTCAATTTAGCCCTTAAACTTAGCATTTCTGACCTATTGAGTCCTTAGACACTCACGTGGCGAGGCACGTATACATCAATCTCTTCTATGCGAGTAAATATATAGATTTGACATATTATTTTGTTTTGTCTTTTTGTCTTTTCTCCTTTATTTTCCTTTTCTTTCAACTCACTACAACTCCATTTTCTATTTTTCATTTACAAAATCAAATTCTAAAGAGAGATTAGATTTAGGTAAAAAGAAATGAGTTCTAATTAAAGAGATGAAAAAGTGTTTGAGGCTCGAAAAATGGGATAGGGCAAGGCTAGGTGGAATAGATCTACCTATGGGGCGAAGAGTTTGAGGCTCTAAGGGGCTAGATGTGAACAAAGGTGGGTAAGGGCTAAATCTGGGCGGGTAAGGCTCGTTGGGACTAGATCTACACATGGAGGAAGGAATTAAACATGGAGCACGAGAGGAGAGGAAAAAGTGAAATGGGGTTGCCATGGATTTATGGGGGAGGTTGAAGATGAAGGAAGGTGGAAGATGAAAATATAGTTTGGATTTTTCCCCCTTTTTTATTGCTTTTTTTTTATATTGGATTTTCATTTTTTTTCTTTTTCTTCTATTTTCATTTTAATGAAAAAATGACATGGCATTTATATGGCATATATGTGGAGCCAAGTGGAAACACGTTATATTTAATTGACGCGCGTGATGTACATGGTCAAAGAAAGCAAGTGAAAGTGGTCGATTAGGGGTTCAATAGGTCAGAAATGCTAAGTTCAAGGGCTAAATTGGGAAAGTTGAAAGTTGAGGGTTCAAAATGACTATTTGACGTAAGTTCAGGGACCTGTGTATGTATTTAGCGCTACACATTTGCTTCTTTTTTTAAAACCTATAATCACCATTTGAGCATCGGAACCCTCAATGTAAGCCATCAAATCTCTTTTATAGTTCTTAAAATCAAAAGCTGAAGCACCAACATTTGCAAACCCCCCTACAAGATGGCTAAACAACTTATGACTTGTTGTTGGACCAATATTGGATTTCTCACAGGTCAACATGAAGTTCTTGTGGCCAATGTCAAACTTTCGGTTGCTCTTTAGAAATTGTTTGTAAGCACCAGTGATAGGCTTGTGACTATGGCGCCCCACAAACTTCTTGACCATATAACCAAGCATACCGACAAATTTAAACAGAATTTGCGCATCACATCCAACTCTGTTCGACGCTCTTTTACGTTTGCTCGTGTTGTTTTTCCCGTCCTTGAACCCTTGACGATTACACAACATATACTTGTGAAGAGTAGTCTTATCAGCCGAATCCGTACGAGAACCACCATGACGGACATCAAAACCACAAATAGAAGCATACCGTGTGTAAAAGGATATGCCTTCATCCAAAGTAATAAAATGTTGACCTTCATGTGGTTTATACTCATCTGGACAAGAAGGAATGAAATATGAACAATCTTGCGATAAGTGGAGAATGTAGGCATCACTATCGTTGTCATCATCACCCAATGGGGCTCCACTAATAGTACTTGTATCATTGCCATTCAATGAAAGTCCATCGGTACTAGCATCACCATCTGAATTAGAAATGTTAGGATGGCCGGAACTTGATGAACAACCTACAAAAGAAACTTAAAAACTATGAGTGAAGCAACATGAAACACACATAATGAGTAGTACAAATGGGCAAATACGAGTATTCTTGGTTCACAAAGAATATCGGTATGGTTCATAAACTTTCAAGTAATGGTTCATTTAAAGCAGTTGGACGGTTTATGCAAATTAAGGCACATTGGTTGAGGCATTTTGTCGAACACATGGTAGGCAATAAGGCAAACGTACATAATCAGCTTCTATATGTTCAATCGAAAACTACAAAAATCACATTAGAATGCAATGAACTCATCTAAACTTCAATCATACACCAAAATCTTCTCTCAAAATCACAAGTTCTTACTTAATTTAATCAAGGAAAATCTAAAACTGAAAACGAACAAGGGCTACGAACAGATCACTTTCAAAAACCCCAAAATCGTTTACATATATCCATAAAATCAATTGAACAAGAGCCGAAAACAAAAATACAATTGAAAAACACTTGAATTGTGTTGGAAAAGAGAGCCGGAGATCGAATCTGAATCGCACGAAGAGTGGATTTAGTAATCAGATCGTACGAACAGGGGGGGGGAGAGGATGAACAGTACAAATGAACAGTACCAATATAAAGCCAGCGTGTAAATCTATACGTTAATTTCCCCACATCCAACGGCCAATAAATGTTCGCATTTTACACCCTAATCTCCGTTCTCACCTGATCGCGAATCTAAGATGATATATATGTACTTTATTCACAAAACTAAATAATATCTTCATCAAAAGAATTAACAAGTGGTAGTTTTAGTTGAATAATAGAAAGAGATTGGAGGGGAGATATTACCTCGCTTTGATTCATATGGATAGATTGTCATCCAAATCGTTGTAGTGTATAAAATCACTATTGTTATCCAGTGAATATGATAAAACAAGAAGAAGTGAGTGGTGATAAAGGAAGAGGAGAATGTAAGAGATGTTGGAGAGGAAGAGAGTGAAAAGAAAGAGAGTAAAAGATGAGTGGTAATAGTTAGTAGTAGGTGGAATAGGTGATAATAGATAGTAATATTTAACAATGGAGGGCAATGGACGTCTAAGAGTACTAAATGTGAACGATTATATTGATTCATAATAACTAATAAATGCCAACAAGAAATGGAAAATAGCCATTATCACAAAGTAAAAATGAAACGATCGATTGATTGAGGGAAAGGAAGAAGAGAGGAAAACTCTAGAGAAAATCGGGGCTATTTTGCATTGCTGAGCAAATGTGTCTGTTACAAGCGTCTTATATGAGCAAGAGAATGAGCTAGCTAATGACATGGTTGTCAAACCAGTTACATGAAACGCATCACTTTGAGTAACAAACAAAGCTGTAACAAACAAGAGCAAAACATAGCGTTTAGCTACAATTACAAATATATATCTAACAACCCCCCTCAAGTTGGAGCAAGGGAAGGCTGGACGATCATGCCCAGTTTGGATAATAGCTCCCGATGTTGAGAAGATGGCAAAATCTTTGTCAAGACGTCAACTAATTGGTTGGAAGTAGGCAAGTACGTAAGCTGTAGTAGCCTTCCATAACCTTCTCTCGTGTAAAATGACAGTCTATTTCAAGATGTTTAGTACGTTCATGAAAGACTGAATTATGTTAGATATGAATGGCAGATTTGTTATCACAATGCAATGTCACTGGCTTAAGACTAGACTCTCCCAACTCTTGAAACAAATTAAATAGCCAAGTTACCTCCGCAACAGCATGAGATAATGCTCTTTATTCAGCCTCGGATGAACTCCTGGATACAGTGGCTTGTTTCTTAGAGCGCCAAGCAACAGGATTGCTTCCATGAAGTATTACATAACTAGTGACAAACCTGCGAGTCATGGGACATCCTGCCCAATCTGAGTTAAAATAAGCTTGAAGCTGAATTTTATCACCAAGATGAAAGATCATCCCAAAGTGCAAAGTGCCTTTAATATAGCAAATGAGATGAGTCAAAGCTGCCATATGTGAAGCTAAAGGCTTCTGTAGAAATTGACTAAGAACTTGAATGGCAAAGGAAAGATCAAGATGAGTATTAGTCAAATGATTGATCTTACCAACCAGACTTCTATAAAGAGAAGGATCCAGCAAAGGCTCACCATGATCTGAATCCCCTAGTTTGAAGTTGATAGGCAAAGGAGTGGCTCTTGTATGAAGATCATGAACATTAGCTTCAGCAACTAACTCACGAGCAAACTTGGAAAGAATCATAGAATCTCCCTAATGAGTCACTTCAATACCAAGTGTTAGAAAACCGAGTTCGTGTTTTGATGGTTCCAAACCGAAGAGGTTGCCGAGAGGTCGCCGACCTCAGTTCCCAGAAGCAAAGCGTGTGCGGAAATTCAGAAAAGGAAACAGTGTGTTTCTTTGATATGGAAACTGCGTACAGCATCTTCAGCAGTTCGTTTAAGGTAAGGACAAGATCATAAAGATGGAAAATCATCAAGAGATCAAGGAAGATATTGAAGATGATTTTATCATGGCTTAGGATTTTATTTTAGGAAAGATCTTGTAGAGATTGTGTACGATTCATGTCTTAGCCGATTTGGCTGAATCGTGCAGCAATATTCTTAGTTCTCTTTATATAGTTTCGTGAGCTTATTGGTAGAACTAAGGAGGAGAGTGCAAACATTGTAATTGTGAGCGAGTATTGTGAGAGATCGTGAGATTCGGTCTTAGGAGGTTGAGTGTTGAGCGAGATTGTATTGAGTGAGGATTGAGATAAGGCAAGAGTACTTGCTAGAGTGTGTGGGATTCACATCTAGGAGTAGGAACACCTTTGTAATCCGAGAAAGCAATACAAGCGAGCGAAGTGCTCTTCAAGTCCTTCTAAGTTGAAGCTTAGAAGGCAAGTGGTTTTTCTCTATACAAACTAGTTGGTTTGTAGAGAGTTTTCCACTATAACTCCTTGTGTTCAAAGTGGTAACGTATTGATCTTTCTTGTGTCTTTATTCCGCTGCATAACACTAGTTGTTAACTCTGGTCGACGACATCGTAGGTGTCGACGACCTCTGAAGTACTAACGCAGATCCTACAATTGGTATCAGAGCTTTGGCTCTAGATTTTTCTAGTACTTTGCAGGAAAGATGTCTACCACCAACACCGCTATCAATGACTCCTTCTAGAAACCTCCAGTACTCAAGCCCGGAGAGTACGATTGGTGGGTGAAACAAATGCAAACCCACATTTGCTCTCTGGATGGACAACTTTGGAAAGTGATTTCCATTGGTCCTGAGAAGTTCCTTAAAGCTGATGGAAAAGAAAAAGAAGTAACGGAGTATGACGACGCTGACTTCAAAAAGCTTGAGAAGAATGAGCGTGCTAAGAAGGTCCTCCATCACGCTTTGACTAGCAGTGAAATCAAGAAAGTCATAGGTTATGACACTGCTAAGGATATTTGGGATGCTCTCAAACGTCTCCATCAAGGAAATGATGATGTCAAAAAAGACAGAATCATAACCCTCGAGCAAGAATATGAGAATCTATTCTAAGGAAAGAATGAGTCCCTCCATGAGTACCACTCAAGATTCCAATCGGTGGTCAATCAGCTAGAGTTCCTTGGAGAAAAGCTTCCACAATGGAAGCAAACCAACAAGCTGATTTCGGGTCTCAACAAGAAATGCGACGGCATGGCGACTTCTCTCTTGTCACAAAAGGACACGAAGTCGATGACCGTGGAGGATGTGATTGGTCAACTGACCATGCTCGGAGGTATCCAACAGAGAAGAGAGGATAGATTTGACTCTGAAAAGGTCAAAACTATTGCTCTGAAAGTCGAGAAGGCTTTCGACATCGCTCAAGGACATGATGATGAAGAGGTCGTCGACGACGACGTTGCTCTCATTTCTAAGGCGATGAAAAGACTTTGGAATCGCAACAAAGCTCCTACCAAAGCCCCTGAAGCTGCAAAAGATCTAAAGGGAGTGATATGCTATCACAGCCACGATAAAGGGCATTTTGCTAAACAATGTCCAAAGAGGGAGGCTGGGAAGAGCATGATGGCGACTTGGGACATGTCTGACGAGGAGGAAGACGAGTCGCCGACCAAAGAAGTCTGCCTAATGGCCTTGGGTGATGACTCCTCAAGTGAGGTAAACGATAATGATAATGATGTTTCTTCTCTCTTAGCTAAAAAGACTCGTGAACTTATGCTATCATTGAAAAACTTGGTCTTCAAATTTCTGAGCTTAGCGAGGAAATTGATGAAAAAGATGAGAAAATTGCTAATCTGATTGATGATAATAAAGTTTGGTCTTCAAAAGCTATAGATCTAGAGAAGAAAGGTGTTTCTAAACCTGTTGATTGCTCTAAATGTCCTAACCTTGAGTCTCAGGTTGCTGACTTACAGAAACAGGTTGACGACCTAGAAAAACAGGTGTCTAGTCTTGAAGGTCAAAACCTCATGCTGAAGCTGGGAAATGTTAAGTTGTCTAGTGATCTTGAAAATGTGAAGATAGATGACGAAGCTAAAAAACAGAAGTGGAAGGATGAGTTTGTCGTTGACAAGGTCCAAGAAGTCAAACAAGACTTCGGAAGAAGGTTTGTGAAGGTTGTGGAGCGACCTGGTCTAGGTTATGGGAAAAACCAAACTGAAAAGGGGAACGCCTCTACCTCCCAAGCATCTAAGGGAAAATCTCCTATGCATGAGCACAACGCAAGTTGCTCATCACATGTGGTGGATCCCAAGGGTAAAGGGAAGCAGAAGTGGTACCCTAATCAAAAGGTTCGTACCATGTGGGAAAACCAAGTCCAGAAAGCAGGCCCCTCACGAATTGACTTCCAGGCCCGGGTTGACAACAAGCCTATCTATCCAGGATATAGTAAGTATGTAGGGTTGAAATCTCATATCACATGCTGGTATTGTGGCAAAGGAGGCCATTACCAACATGAGTGCTTTAAAAGAACTAGAGATTCTGAAAAGGCTAGGAAGTCGAGGACTTCGAGAAAGAAACCTAAAGTGACCAACTCCGTCAAGAATCCAAAACCTGCTAATGCTAATGTTTCTACTAATGCTGTGAAATCTGTTGATCGAAACAGAGGAGTTGTGAAACAACTCTGGGTTCGTAAAAACTAATCTTGTTTGTGCAGGTTGAAGTGAGTGTCGACGACCCCTGGTTCATCGACAGTGCGTGCTCAGCTCATATGACTGGAAAATCTGAAGATTTTGTCTCACTTCAACAACACAACGGAGGTAATATTACCTTCGGAAACAATAGCAAAGGTGTGGTTTCTGGAATGGGAAAAGTGAAGATCTCAAGTAAGGTTTCAGTTTCTGATGTTAGTCTGGTTGACAACCTTGGTTTTAACTTATTGAGCGTTGCTCAACTGTGTGCTAACGGGAAAAATCAAGTTGTTTTTGATCATAAGCAATGCCAGGTGATTGAAATAAGTACAGGTAGGACGCTTCTGAAGGGATTGTGCAAGATAGTTTGTGCTTGAAGTCTGTTGCAGAGGTTGCCGACCTCTGGCATAGTAGATTCTGTCATGCTAGCCCGCAGTTATTGGTCAAATTGCACAGAGAGGAGCTAGTTCGTGGTTTGCCCAAGTTTGATGTCTCAAAGTCTGGTGTATGTGATGCTTGTGTGAAGGGTAAGCAAGTAAGGTCTTCTTTTAAGTCCAAGAAGGAGGTGAGTACCTCCAACCCCCTTGAGTTGATTCATATGGACTTGTGTGGACCGATGCGCGTACAAAGCAGAGGAGGAAATAGATATGTCTATGTGATTGTTGATGATTATTCACGCTATACTTGGACTATCTTCCTTGCTTCTAAAGATCAGGTTTTTGAAGAGTTCGAGACATGGGCAAAGGCTGTTGAAAAGAAGCTTGGAAATTCTATAGTGGCTATCAGATCCGATCATGGCACAGAGTTTGAGAACTCTGAATTTCTGGAGTATTGCAGGAAGAATGGAGTCAGCCACAATTTCTCAACGCCCAGAACCCCTCAACAGAATGGTGTGGTCGAGAGGAAGAATCGAGCTTTAGAGGAGATGTCGCGGACCTTGCTCATCTCTATTGGTCTCCCAAGGAATTTCTGGGGCGAAGTTATTCATGCAGCTTGCTACGTGATGAACAGAGCTATGCTGCGTCCACTACTTGGAAAGACTCCTTATGAGCTCCTGAGAGGAGTTAAGCCTAGTGTCGCCCACCTCCGCATCTTCGGGTGTAAATGTTATGTTCATAACAATGGGAAGGATAGTCTGAGCAAGTTCGATCCAAGGAGTGATGTTGGCACCTTTGTTGGATATTCTCCTACAAGTAAAGCTTACAAGGTGTACAACAAGAGGACCAAGAAGATCGAAGAAAGTCTTCATGTGGTGTTCGATGAAAACACCATGGTAGGTTCTCTGATTCAGGATCGTGATGATGGTGATCAAGGCTACTTCTTAGGCCTTGAATATGTCTCTGAAAAGGACAGTGCTGAAAGTTCGTCCGAGGTCGCCAACAGTGACAGTGTCGCCGACCCCGATCAAAATGCAGGGACAGGTCAGAATCAGGTTCATGATCAGGTAGCAGATGCTGTGCAGAATCAGAACGTATCAGAGGCTAGTGGATCAGGTCAAGCAGCTCAAGAGTTTGATCAAGCAGTTCAAAGATCAGATCAAGCAGTTCAAAGATTAGATCAAGCAGTTCAAAGTTCTATTCCAGGTAGTTCGTCGCAGATTCCAGTGGTCGACGACCTGACTCAACTACCTATCAGGAATTATCAGCAGAAGAATGCTCATCCGGTCACCAACATTATAACTGATTATACGAAGGGTGTGCAAACGAGATCCTCACTTAATCTCTTTGCATTCAACGCCTTCATTTCTATGTTGGAGCCGAAGAATATCGAGCAAGCCTTGAAAGACTCGGATTGGGTCATTGCCATGCAAGAGGAACTTCATCAGTTTGAGCGCAACAAGGTGTGGCATTTGGTCCCAAGGCCGAACGGAAGAATAGTGATTGGAACACGATGGGTGTTCAGGAACAAGCTGGATGATGAAGGAAATGTTGTTAGAAACAAAGCCCGGCTTGTGGTGAAAGGATACAATCAACAAGAGGGAATTGACTATGATGAAACCTTTGCCCCGGTTGCTCGTCTTGAGGCTATAAGGTTGTTGATTGCTTACTCTACCTTTCATGGATTCAAATTGCAGCAAATGGATGTCAAGACCGCATTTCTAAATGGGTTCTTGAAGGAAGAAGTCTATGTTGAGCAAACCCCAGGTTTTGAAGATGTCGCCAACCCGGATCATGTGTATAAGCTTGATAAGGCTTTATATGGTTTGAAGCAGGCTCCTCGTGCGTGGTATGATAGGCTATCGCAGTTCCTAATCCAGCATGGATATGCTCGAGGAGAGATCGACAAGACCCTATTCTTGTTGAGGAGAAAGAATCACACTCTGGTGGTTCAGGTCTATGTCGACGACATCATCTTTGGCTCAACAGATCCAGAGTTAGTGAAGGAGTTCGCCAACCTCATGTCGAGTGAGTTTGAAATGAGCATGGTGGGGGAACTCAAGTTCTTTTTAGGACTTCAGGTCGTGCAAAATGAAGAAGGTACCAAGATTCATCAACAAAAGTACCTCAGGGAGTGCGTGAAGAAGTTTGGTCTTGAGAGTTCTCGCTCTTTTGATACTCCCATGTCGACGACCACTTCACTTGGGAAAGATGAAAAGGACCCAAAGGTCAATGCTTCTGTGTATCGAGGTATGATTGGATATCTCTTGTATCTTACAGCTAGTAGGCCAGATATTGTCTTCGCCTTATGCCTTTGTGCAAGATTTCAGGCCGATCCAAGGGAATCTCATCTAAAAGCTGTGAAGAGAATCATTCGCTATCTCAAGGGTAGTGACAACCTGTGTCTATGGTATCCACGGGTCAGCGACTTCGACCTAGTAGGTAGCGATGCACATTTTACCCGCGGGGTCGGGTACCCGCGGGGACCCGACCCTAACGGGGCTGGGATTCCCCGGTATATCGGGTATCGGGGTCGGGGACGGGGACGGATTTTAAATACCCGTTCGGGTTCGGGTCGGGGACGGGGAGAGCATTACCCGCCCCGAAATATCCCCGGTATATATTATTATATAACTTTTTATTATTAATTCAAAAAATATGGATATTTAGTATTATTTATAAATGTGTCTACCAACTACGATCTACAAATGCATTACAAATTTACATTAATTGTTATATATTCATAAAAAAAATTATTACATATTGTTAGAGCCAGAAATCTACCAAGCAAGATTGGAGACCCCTTGGCCTAGATCGGGCTTGAACAAAGCAACAAGAACGAAGGAATTGAAGAAGAAAACGCGTAAATTTGTATTGAATGTGTGAAGTCGTGTATATTAACGTGTATGTGTCAATGTCTACGATGCATGACCCTCCCCTTGTATATATAGGGATGTCTAAAAGATAGAGTGTTTACAAGATAGAATACTAACTAGATGGAATTTCCTAAATATGATATAATTCCGCCTATACAAGATAAAAGGAACCCTTATAAGATAGAATTGTCGTCTATCTTATATCTTGGAGGGCAAATATGCTGATTTCGTAGCTCATTACACGGACTGCCTTCTAGAGCCTCGTTACTCAGCTCTACGGGCTCCTCATGGGCTGCACTGTTCGTTCCCAGTTTTGACTGACTTCGAGTAGGATTCCTGCTTCGACTTCTGAAGATAATTTGTAGCTTATCTCCTCCTCTTTCCGGCGATATGTGGATCGTCCAAATCCGATAAGCGTAGCTCCCGAAAAGTGAGTCGGAAGCACGATCCGTAACCCTGGCAATCGTTGACCCGCGGTCGCGGGTGATGGACCCGCGGTCGCGGTTTCACTCCCGAACGAAGGTTCCGTATAACAACAAAAATGATACAATAGATAGAATATTTGGCTAGATAAGATAAGATGTTCTTCAATATGGTGGAATGTTCTGTGTAACAACTTCGAACCTCGTGGGCCTATCTAGATACGCGTATGGGTTCAGTAAGGATTATGAGCCTCAAGCCTTGGGTCCAACAATACCCCCGGATCGGGTTGCAAGTCCAGATCAGCTATGGAGTTGGAAGCCGATTCGTAATATGTCGTCGAAATTTCTGCTGTCTTAAAACTTTGCTGACTTGTCCAGAACCATCGTCAAAGAGGATTCTAGAGTTCGAACACCCTTGGTTGATGTTTACAGGATAGAAGTGTTTCTTAGAGGCATGAACTCTATCGAAGTCGTCAGCTATAGGCACGGACCTGACCAAGACCATTTTAGAGAAATTTATGATTTGGAATTTTTTGAAAAGAAAGCAGTATTGCAAGATAGGCTCCATAATCTGATGGTTAATGAGAAAAATATTAAACATTTGCTCTTATCTTTTAATTCAATATCAATAAAGAAAGAATTGCTTACAAAGTTCCGAGGCATCTTGCCGCCAGCGTTGGTGTGATCGAAGTTGTGTAGCGCGCTTTGGGCATTTTAACTTGACGATAACCGTGAGCATCGGGCGTTTACCTAATCGAAGTCGCTAGCCCATAACATAGACTTAGCTAAAGTCACAAACCAAGAGCTTACACTCATTGTCATGTAAAGGTGATGCTTGAGAAACTGAAGGTGTATGTCTCAGATTGAGATTTCTTGAGATTTTGCTGCTGAGAAGTATGGTTACTAGGACGTAACTGATCATTAGAGAAACTCTGTCAGGTATCTCTAGTCCTGCACCCCAGTACTAAGATCTTGCGTAAGACCTTGTACCTTGCAAACGTACCCCAGACACAATAGCGAATATAGTGGTGTTTGAGGCCTTCTAGAAAGTACTCGAACCCCTGTCTTAGGTCAAAGATAATCGGCCAGATTGTGATCATGATGGTCGTGCTTCACTAAATTCTAGTTTACTGAACCAGAAACGTTCACGAGCAGTCGTAGATTACTGGACTCTTCAAGTACCCCTGTATTGTTATTGCTTCCTTCTTATAGAACGTTGGTCTTGAATCGACCCCATTGTGTATTGCATCCTCTAAGCCAAGAACTTCTGTTGGTGCCGTGACGTCTTCATTTTGTAAGAATTTTTGCATACCCCTGTCTGGGTTCGTGTTCTTGCTATATGATCCAAAAGTGTAAGCCTTCTGCTTGACGAAACTCTTTTGCATAACTTTGTTTATGTTCTCCTTTGTTAGTACTTGCTTCTGTCTATCGACGACTTTGTCTTGTTGATGCCGATGAGGCACTGTCTAGTGTGGTACTGGTACTTCGTTCAAAAACATGATAGATGTCAAAAATCCATCGTCTTGGATAAGTAAGCATGCTAAGTCCAGCGACTCAGGAAAGATGTGTTCTAGATACTGTATCTAGAAGTGACCGTTCGGTCTTGTTTTATTGTATCGTTTTCTAGTTGTATTGAGTGAGCCGATGTCTTAGTAATGAGAAGGTTAATCAGTATTACGATCACCTTTCGATAATATAGGCAAGCCATGTCTAATGGTTCCTATTTCGAAGCAGTGAGGTGTATTTCTAGAGTCTGTATCTAGAAAGGATTGCTTCACTTTTGTCTTTTGTTGAACGGTACACTCGTTCTTTGACGGTAGAGCGTGGGTCGATGCATGCTTTGAAAGTGTTTTTGTAAGTTTGGTCCAGGATTGTACCCCGGACGTAAGTGTGATGCGGCGTCCCGCAATAGTGGTTACTCGACTTGAGTATGCTCTAGAGCTTTGTCATACGTAAATCGTACCAGGGGGAACTGTCTGGTAATACGTGTTGGTAACCGTTCCAGGGGGACTGCCTGGTAGAGTCTTCGTTATAGGTATGTATTCTAGATACCGTGTCTAGAGAGTGTATCTAGAGACTTACGTGTGTATTTGCTCGAGCGGTGCATACGTTTGTGACAGAGTCCTTAAAGGTATTTAGTGCGTCTCAGCGGTCGTTTGTTGTGATGTTACTAAACAAGCTTGTTTGTACGATGTGCTAGCGTTAGCTTCATGATGCTAAATTTTGATGGTGTACCTAGGTTGTACAACTAGGTAGTATGTGTGGATTAATCCGTCGGATGCTAGCATATGTGTCAGGTGAATTGTGCCTTATTTATGGATCCAAATATTCGTGCAAGTTTTGCAATACTGGCGATACTTGCCTAGGTCTCTTATGGGCCTAATCATTACGTCCACGAGTTTTGTGGGAATTCTGGCGATAAATGCCTAGGTCACTTATGGGCCTAAAATATCCTTTCTCGCGAGATTTGCGGGATATCTTCCGCGAGATTTGCGGGAACATGTGTTTATGTGTGTGTAGTGGTGTTGTAATCCGTTGTTAGCCTGATCAGGGCTACTAGGTAGGTATCCTAGGGGGGGGAGACTTTGTGTCGTGCTGGTCTTTGCACGACACTGTCCATGCTAAGTTTGCGAACAATCTTTAAGCGTAGTCATACTAAAGATATATATAATATGCTGAAAGAATTGCAAAGGAAGGAAAGAACAATAGTGTTTCAACTAATGCTAAATGCTAGAACTGTTATCTAGAATGCAGAGCTGGGTGAATAGTGTACCACTTTCTTGTGAACTTTGAAGTTTTGTGGATAACCAGTGCCTGGTGCTGGCACGAACCTTTCTTGCGTAGTCAATGTGTAAGTATTCTACCTGAGTATTGAAGATGTGGGATTCCTGCTAGACCATCTAGGTATCGCATAACCTGAGGGCACGGATCTTTTGCTGTCACAAAAGGTCGTAGACTTCCTTGTATGAAGTTCCTGTCTCTTGGGCATAAGAGTGAATGTAAATCATTAGTCTAGGAGGAGTCCAGAATATCCTCAAAAACATAGATCACTTAATCGTGTTCCAACCAAGCGATTTATCATTGTGTCTAGCAATTAAAACAAGTGAGCAGTAAATATTTACGAGCGTATAAGATCGATGCTTGTAAGAAAGAGAGACGATCTTTTAGCAAAATAAAAGTATGGAATGAATTGTCAGATAAAGGAACGAGGAAACCAGTATATGAAGGACTGGAACTTGATCCTGACTCCAGAAGGGTCGTCTAGGTCGATTCGTCATGATTGTGTCCGGGCTGGGAAGTACCGGCACGATTTGGCTTCCGGAAATCATTCAACCGTTCCTGCTTATGTAGAACTTGGCCAAGTGAAGATTAGCCGACGTTGATACAATTAAGAGACAAGATAGTGGAGTAATCTAGCTAAGCAGGCTAGGTAAGAGGAGAAAGGGAGATTATGTATATAGCCCATAATAATAAATCAATAAAGCAAGGTTTAAAGTTGAGAGCATGGTCCAACTCCCTGAGAGAATGTGCTAGCTAGTGTTTTCCTGAACAGACTGTGAAAAAGGCAGATATGGACTCGTTGTAGTCGAGCCTCTTACCCCTGCGTGCTGATCGGGTATGGAGAGCTACAATACTCAGCAATATAATCAATGGGTCAAAGGAATAAGGATATTGAAACTTCAAAGCTAATCAAAGCATGAGGATTTGATTTTAACGATATGTCTATATATTAAATACTCTGTATGTACGTACGAAGACAAACCCATATCCGGATCGTTACCTTGGACCGGTTTGTGTGAAGAAATTGTTAATTAACTACTGATACCTCATCATACATAATGGTGGTGTAGAGGTTGCGAGCGGTGGAGTCGTAGGCCTTGGCGGCGTCCTCGCCGAGTCATAGGTTCCAAGGCATCGATGGGTACGTACCGTCGTCGGACCCTAGAGATGAGCCAATGTACACGAGTCTTGTTCATCGGAGCTTTGATGTTGGCGTGGTTTCTTCCTTTCCACGTAGTCAACAACACAATTTGTGGTTCAGCCATCAATCGGCTTCGTGGAATTGCCGTCGTCAAGAGTTGGGCGATCTCTTCGATTTCATGAGCATCGGTCCGAGTTGTCTTCCTCGCGGGACCCTTCTGCCGGTTCCTCCCTCTTAGTCCACGTCGAGGCCTCATCGTCCTCTTCGCGTACGCCGGCATCGCGAACCGGGGCGGCGCCGCCTTCGTCACGTTCCCGAATACCTGTGCGAACGCCGCTCCGGCAGCCCGCTTGGGATCAGAAAGACCTGTATCACGCGACTGAATCCGGACGAGCCGCTGGGGGCGGTTATAGCGGTCCCGGCGAAGTCGTGGTGGCGGCGCGCACCACCGCGCGACATTGCTGGAGGAACTCGGGCTCGTTTCAGCGGCGGTATTTGATCGGTACGGGACGATCCCGCTGAGATCTCAAGCGGCGGAAACCATTGATCGGAGGTCGGCAGCGTAGTCTTCGTCGTCGGATCGTTGGGCGTTGAACCGGCGTCGTCGCTCGGTGAGGGTCGCTCGGCCTCGGTGCGGAAGATGACGAAGCTTGCCTCCATGCCTACGATCTTGATGATGTTGATTAACAAAGGTTAATCTTTGTCAATTCGCCACATACGTACGTGATTGGGTTGAGGGGGAACTCCACCATGTTCAAAGAATTCTTTTTTAAACAAATCAGGTTGTTAACCATGATTATAAATTGTGTAAAGTCGGTGGGTCTTGGATCTTAGTGGATCTGTGTGAAGATTTTTGTGCAGATTGTAAACTTGGAGATAGATAGTGGCTAACGTGCCTTCAAAGTTTTCTTATTTATTTTTTTTTTTTTTTAACAAATTTGGATGTTGATCACGATTATCAACTACGTTTGTATTGGCTGATTTGGGATCTTGGTGGATCCAATGTTTGACCACGATTGCCGCTCCTCGCGTTGCAAGTTGTACGTGGCGTTTGGATTTTCCACTATTTCTCCGGATTCCGACATTGTCTTAGCCGAGAACTTTGAACAACAAGCAATTCTTCGTTCATGATTTGCCAAATTCTTTGCCCCACGGTGGGCGTCAAATTGTTAGAGCCAGAAATCTACCAAGCAAGATTGGAGACCCCTTGGCCTAGATCGGGCTTGAACAAAGCAACAAGAACGAAGGAATTGAAGAAGAAAACGCGTAAATTTGTATTGAATGTGTGAAGTCGTGTATATTAACGTGTATGTGTCAATATCTACGATGCATGACCCTCCCCTTGTATATATAGGGATGTCTAAAAGATAGAGTGTTTACAAGATAGAATACTAACTATAAAAGGAACCTATACAAGATATAATTCCGCCTATACAAGATAAAAGGAACCCTTATAAGATAGAATTGTCGTCTATCATATATCTTGGAGGGCAAATATGCTGATTTCGTAGCTCATTACTCGGACTGCCTTCTAGAACCTCGTTACTCAGCTCTACGGGCTCCTCATGGGCTGCGCTGTTCGTTCCCAGTTTCGACTGACTTCGAGTAGGATTCCTGCTTCGACTTCTGAAGATAATTTGTAGCTTATCTCCTCCTCTTTCCGGCGATATGTGGATCGTCCAAATCCGATAAGCGTAGCTCCCGAAAAGTGAGTCGGAAGCACGATCCGTAACCCTGGCAATCGTTGACCCGCGGTCGCGGGTGATGGACCCGCGGTCGCGGTTTGACTCCCGAACGAAGGTTCCGTATAACAACAAAAATGATACAATAGATAGAATATTTGGCTAGATAAGATAAGATGTTCTTCAATATGGTGGAATGTTCCGTGTAACAACTTCGAACCTCGTGGGCCTATCTAGATACGCGTATGGGTTCAGTAAGGATTATGAGCCTCAAGCCTTGGGTCCAACACATATCTCGTAAAATTATATAAACGGGGCCCCGTTAAATGTACTGAACCCGACGGGTATTCCCCGCCCCATACCCGTTGGGGCGGGGACGGGTATGAAAATAGTAAACGGGTACGGGGATGGGGAATGTATTCCCCGACCCGCCCCGACCCCATGTGCATCCCTACTAGTAGGCTACATCGATGCAGATTTTGCAGGGAATCGTGTTGATAGAAAGAGTACATCGGGGATGGCCCAGTTTCTTGGCTCATGCTTAGTTTCTTGGGGGTCCAAAAAGCAGAATCCAGTTGCTCTATCTACCGCCGAAGCCGAATATGTCACCGCCGCAGCATGTTGTTCACAACTCTTATGGATGAAGCAACAACTCAGAGATTATGGTGTTGAGTGTGGGTCCGTACCCATACTTTGTGACAACACGAGTGCCATCGATATCTCAAAGAATCCGGTGCAACATTCCAAGACAAAACATATTGAAATCAGGCATCATTTTCTTAGAGATTGCGTGGAGAAAGGCATGGTGTCCATGAAGTTTTGCAGGACGGATGAACAAAGGGCGGATATTTTCACCAAGGCTCTAAATCGTGAACCCTTTGAACGACTTCGCATGGAGCTAGGTATGATCTCACTTGATTGACATGCTAAATCTTTTATGCTATCCTCTTATGACTGGTTGAAATCTGATTGATTATCATTTTGAGAATTTCATGCTTATATAGTGTCAGCATAATGTGTGTCAGTGTGTGTGCATTTAATCGATGAAATCTCCTGCTTGTGTGCATGTCGGCGACTTCCTGCATATTGTGTTTGAAATTGCATATTCAATTGAACTTTTTCTTTTAGCCGAAAAGAATCAACTTGATGACCCTTTAACCCTCATTAGAAGCCCAAATGATGGTTGATTCTACTGCCATCCCCGACCTATCATGCTTGAGAGTCTCTATGAGCCTATTTGCTTGTTTGTGTTTTTAAACGGAGACTTATCAACTTGATCGACAAATTCCACAAAAAATTATATTTTTATGCTTGGTTTGCTTTGACACCACCCGGTGTAACCCAACCCCCAAGCTACTTCATGTGGTAAAAGTCAAGGTGCAGTAAGGTTATTGACAGGCTCAGAATTCAAGAGAAAACAGAGTTGAGGTTGACGACTTCAGATGTGTCAGTTGCAGTTGATGATTTGACAGATTTCAGGTTTGTGGAAAGAAAGTTTGAAGTTGAGGTAGTCGACAAGGTTGATGACCAAGTTGTGCGAGAAGCGCATGTGCTATTTTGGGGCGAAATATTTGACAGGTTTTCAGTTTGAAATTTTTGGAAAGAGAAGATCTTCTAACGGGATCATGTACTCGAGTATATCTGCAGTTGCCGTAAATTGAGAAGTTGTACTTGCATAAAAGGACCCCCAAAAGGTATTCCTCTTTCCATCCTTCACCTATCTTGTCAACACTCTCTCTTTTCCCCAAAAACTCCCAAACGCCATTACTGCCCTCTCAAGCTTTACCCAAGCGTCAATGGCTTCCCCAAACCAGTCCCCATTGACAAGCCTCACCAAGAGCAACTTCAATCTCTTCTCATGACCCATCTCGGAGAGGAAGAGTTGAAGAAACTCGCTGCCAAAACCCTAATCGAAAAATCCCAACCGGAACCCGCCATGGCCGAAAGCTCCAAATCTCAAAATCCCGACCCCATTGCCCCTGAATCTCCTCAATCTAAGCCCAAATCCCCTCCAAAAGAGCCCATAACCAAACCCGAGCCCCTTCCGACAGAGAATGTGTCGGAAATCGCCCCAAATCTGGCGGTTTCAGGCGACATTCCTCTGGCGGTTGAAAAGCCCGAACCCGAGCCGGAGAAGGAGGAACCGCCAAGGGAACCGGCGGTTGAGGGAGAAAAAGGCGAAGAGAAGGACGAAGAAGCGGAACCCGTCGCTGAAACTGAGTTTGAGGCCACAGAGAAGGTGGTTGATGCT
The DNA here is from genome assembly GCA_963924305.1 of Polygonum maritimum. Taxonomy (NCBI): domain Eukaryota; kingdom Viridiplantae; phylum Streptophyta; class Magnoliopsida; order Caryophyllales; family Polygonaceae; genus Polygonum; species Polygonum maritimum. Next base: position 15,677,423 of record OZ002736.1, on the reverse strand, counting down.
TTTGAAGAGGTGGTTACTGTTCCCGCTGAAACAGAGGAGAAGGTTGAAGACGACACCCAGAAAGCTGAAGAGGTTGTCGACTTGGAGAAGGTCTCAGAGGTTGTTGCCAAGGTTGTGGACTCTGCCAAGGTCAGAGGCAAACGTCCAGTGTCTATCCTGTCTGACAGTGAAGGTACTGAATCTGATCCTCTTTTTGTTGAGATTTGAGAAATAATCTTTGTCTAAGGCTAAAGAAGAGGTTAAGAAGCAGTTATTTGGAGAGGAAACCCCTATTTCTAGGAGATCCACTAAGAAACCCACTGTTGAGCATAGGCCTGTGACTAGGAGACTGAAATTAATGACTTGAGAAGATGTGCCTAATATCCCTCTGCCTGATGAGAGTGAATCTGAAGGAAAACTTAGGAAGTCTAGGGCTAAGCGACCCAGGTCGCCGACCTTGATTAAACCTAAGGCCTCTGCTAGCAAGAAAAAGAAGAAGCCAGAAAATAGGAAAATCCAGTCTAGGGATTTTACTAAAGTGTTGCTGTGGGAGAGTAATTTTCTTGATGAGTTCAAGCTGCCTAAAGTGAAGGAGTGGATAGAAACCCAAGGATGGAAGGATGTGTTCTGTGAAGAAGAGAAGTTCATAGCTGATTTTGTGAAGAAGATTTATGAGACGTTGACCATAGAGGATTATGGCAACAGGACTGTTGGGAAGTATGTCTGGGAAGGAAAGGAGTATGTGTTCACCAACCAGGATGTCGCTGACCTTCTAGAGATCCCTCATGAAGGATTTGCTGAGTATTACAAGGGTGCGTGGCCAGAGAATGTGGACGCCAGTAGTGCTTTGGAGAATGTACTTGATTATGAAGGTACTGGCTCTGGTCCTTACCTTGTGAACTCCATGGTTGTTGACAAGAAGGTGATGTTCTCCTACCTCATCAGCAACCTCCTACCCCGAGAGCAGAAGAGACATTGTGCTTACATTCAGGAGATCCTTGTTCTTGACAAGATCTTTAAGGGAGAGAAGGTGTGCTTACCCAGGTTGATCATGCTGCATATGAAGTATGTCTTGGAGAGTCCTAATCATGCTTTGCCTTACGGCAGGCTGGTCACGCCTGGACATCGCGTGGACATCGCGTTGGACATGAGAACTGGGATGAGAATTGTTCTGGAGATGAAGTGACGCCTGGACATCGCGTTCTCAATAGGGATACTTTGAGAAAGATGGGATGGAATCTAATTGATGGAGAGTGGCAGAATAAGGACGCTGAATCTGATGCAGCGCAGGCTGAGGAGTCGACAACCGAGGAATTCCAAAGAGCTCAAATTGCACTGCTGAGGAAGGAGCTGCAGGAACAATCTGAGAAGATTGATGCTCTGACCAAGCTGGCTGAATCCATTGCTGAAGATGTGAGCCACATCAAGGAAGGACTCTGCTAGGTCGCCAACTTCTGCTGCCTTATGACTTTTGCCACCATCTGCTTTCTACCCCTACCATATTATTCCCTATTTTCAAAAACTTTTTTCTAAGTTCGATTGGGTTGTAAACCTAAATACTCTATGTTTGGTTGTTTTGCTTCACATTTCCATGCTTGTATGGTTGACTACTTTTGATTGATGCTGCATGTTTTTATTATCTATTATATTTGCCTAGCTGATTTCTCTATGATTTTCAATCTTTTTGATGATGCCAAAAGGGGGAAAATAGCTGGGATTGCAGGTCTAATTAAGGGGATATACTGAATGTCATGAGTTGCTTGAACTTAGGGGGAACTTTTGAAAAAGTTAAGGGGGAATATTTTTGCTTGCCTTTGTAGTTGGTGTGTTTGAGATGCTGAACAGGTTAACGAAGACCCCAGAACCAGATCAGAGAAGATGAGTGTTTGTCACCATCAAAAAGGGGGAATTTGTTAGAAAATCGAGTTCGTGTTTTGATGGTTCCAAACCGAAGAGGTTGCCGAGAGGTCGCCGACCTCAGTTCCCAGAAGCGAAGCGCGTGCAGAAATTCAGAAAAGGAAACAGCGTGTTTCTTTGATATGGAAACTGCGTACAGCATCTTCAGCAGTTCGTTTAAGGCAAGGACAAGATCATAAAGATGGAAAATCATCAAGAGATCAAGGAAGATATTGAAGATGATTTTATCATGGCTTAGGATTTTATTTTAGGAAAGATCTTGTAGAGATTGTGTACGATTCATGTCTTAGCCGATTTGGCTGAATCGTGCAGCAATATTCTTAGTTCTCTTTATATAGTTTCGTGAGCTTATTGGTAGAACTAAGGAGGAGAGTGCAAACATTGTAATTGTGAGCGAGTGTTGTGTGAGATCGTGAGATTCGGTCTTAGGAGGTTGAGTGTTGAGCGAGATTGTATTGAGTGAGGATTGAGATAAGGCAAGAGTACTTGCTAGAGTGTGTGGGATTCACATTTAGGAGTAGGAACACCTTTGTAATCCGAGAAAGCAATACAAGCGAGCGAAGTGCTCTTCAAGTCCTTCTAAGTTGAAGCTTAGAAGGCAAGTGGTTTTTCTCTATACAAACTAGTTGGTTTGTAGAGAGTTTTCCACTATAACTCCTTGTGTTCAAAGTGGTAACGTATTGATCTTTCTTGTGTCTTTATTCCGCTGCATAACACTAGTTGTTAACTCTGGTCGACGACATCGTAGGTGTCGACGACCTCTGAAGTACTAACGCAGATCCTACACCAAGGAAATAGTTGAGTTCTCCCAAATCCTTAATATTGAACAAGGTGTGTAAGGACTGTTTGAGACGATCAATAACATGCAGATCAGACCCTGTAACAATGATATCATCAACATAAAATGCAACAACTGTCATACTTGAGCTAGTCTTCTGCAGGAACAAAGATGAATCATGTTAGACTGAGTGAAATTAAGTATCTGCAAGGTAGTGGTAAGCTTGTGAAACCATTGTCTAGATGCCTACTTAAGACCATATAGACTCTTTTTCAACAAGCAAACCTGATTCATAGGATTATCAACTCCCTCTCGCATCTTCATATAAACTTCTTCAACTAAATCTTCATGCAAGAAAGCATTGTTAACATCTAGTTGAAAAACTTTCCATTTTTTGTTAAGAGCCAAAGAAAGCAAAGCCCTGACTATAGTCATTCGAACAACTGAAGAAAAGGTTTCATCAAAATCTAAACCTTGTTGTTGAGTGTACCCTTTGGCCCCAAGATGAGCCTTGTACCTTTCAATACTCCCATTAGCCTTGAGTTTGACTTTGTACACCCATTTGCAACCAATTGCTCTCTTACCTGTAGGCAAAGCTACAACAGTCCAAGTATTCTTAGAAGATAAGGCTTCTAGTTCTCTTTCCATGGCAATAACCCAGTTTGGATCTTTGGAGGCTTAAAAATAAGTTTTAGGTTTAGAAATGGTGGTGGTGGAATTATGCACATGAATCTCTAGAGCAAAGAAAGAACCAGCAAAGCCATCCTTAAGGGGAAATTGATGTGTTGCTATTCAAAAGTTGACAATGTAATCCTGTAGATAAGAAGGAGGGTGATGATCAGGTGATGATCTTCTAAGAGGAGGTATAGGTTCAGGAGTGGGAGAAGGTAATGTGTTTGAGGTGGTAGGTGTTAAATCTGAAGTGGAGTGGCCAGGAGATGGAGAAAGAACATCATCCAAGGTAGAAGGTAAATAATGCAAGGGATCAGGAGAGGGTGTAGAAGGTGAAGGTGGTGTAGTAAAGGGTGTATGAGAGGGAAAGAAGATAGGGTCATTGTTGTGATCAATATATAGTGGGAAGAGGGAATGATGATGCTAGCTTCACATTGGGTATGTGTAGAGGGAAAATGAGTTCATGAAAATGAACATCCCTCGAAACATGAATTTTTCTATGTGATAATGTCCAAAACTTTGTAGCCTGTAGTCCCAGTAGGATAGCCAAGAAAGATACAGGGTGAACTCCTAGAAATCAAACTTGGATCTATCCATTTTTAAAGTGGAAACATAACATAAACAATCAAAGGGTCTTAGGATAGAGTAATCAGGTGGATGGCCATGAAGTTTTTCAAAGGGTGTAAGGTAGTTTAAACTGGTCAAAGGGAATCTGTTGATGAGAAAAGTGGATGTAAGGATGCATTCACCCTAGTAGCTATTGGGCAATTTGGATTGAAATAAGAGGGCTCATGCTGTTTCCAACAAGTGTTTATGTTTTCGTTCAACAACTCCATTTTGTTGTGGAGTGTCAACACAAGAAGTCTGGTGTGAGATTCCATGAGTAGAAAAGAAAGTACTAGCATCACCACTTGGAAACTCTTTCCCATTATCTTATCTAACAGTTTTTACTGAGCATGAAAATTGGTTTTGGACAAATATGATGAATTGTTTGAGGAAAGTAAAGGCATCACTCTTGTGGGTAAGGAGGTAAACCCAAGTGGTTCTTGTATAATCATCAACCACAGTAAGAAAGTAGCTAAACCCATTGTAGGTTTTAACTCGGTAAGGCCCCATATATCAGTATGCAATAGCTAAAAAGGATAACTGGTTTGGATGCTACTAATAGGAAAAGATGTTATGTGTTGTCTAGCTTTAGGACATATAGTGCAAAGTTGATGTTGAGAAACATTCTTTATATCATGAGCAAAAGGAAAACGGGACAAAGTCTCAAATGGCAAATAGCCTAATCTTAAATGTAACAGCTCAGGGGACAAACAAGCACTAGAATGTGCATAAGAAACATCATTTAATCTTTATTACAACTGATTTGTCGGCAAATCAAAGGAATCTAAAGTCTTGGATTCAAAGGATGGTTTGCTGGATTTGTGGGTGAGATAAAGGCCTCTTGAAACTTCACCAAGCACCTGAGGAATGCTTGTTGAAGGATCTTGAACAAGGCAATGAGAAGGGGTGAAAAGTATGTTAGCCTGAAGATCAATAGTAAGTTGGCTAGCTGACAAGTTAAATGTAAATTCAAGGACATGTAGCACATTTTTAAGGATAATATCAGGGGCAAGTGTAATGGTGCCAAAATGAGAAATCTTAGCTTGCTTGTTATTGAGCAGGATTATGTAGTTGGATTTAGTATAAAGTTCAAGGCTAGTAAACAAGGACAAGTGAGGATAAATGTGATGAATTGCTCCACTACCATTGACCCAAACATAGGAATTACCACAAATTGGGAAATAGAAAGTCTTACCAGCCAACATACAAGACTTATTGTCTTCTGCGGAAGAGCCTCCAGTTTGTTGCCTCTCAAGCATGGCAATGATTCTATCATACTGAGCTTTAGTGAAAAATTGACCTCTGTCTATATTCTCCTTGTTTTCATCTGCCATAGAAGCATTCCCTGCAAATTTCTTCTCTCTGTTCTTCGGATACCCATAGATCTTGTAGCACCTACTAAGAGAATGGGCCGGCACCTTGCAGTGATCACAGTAATAATTCACTTTCCTCATAGTTGTACTTCCTGTATTGCTAGTATTAGAAGAACTACTCCTTGAACTAGAACCCGCATTCCCAGAATTTCTCCCTGAACTCGGCTGACTGAATTTTGGATTGAAATTCATACCATTAGACTGATTAGAATTGGAGGAGCTAACTTTCTGTTTGGGAAATACACTCAAAGCCGTTGAGTCGCTCCCAATACTAGTGAATTTGTTAGACAAACCCCATTGCTTCTCCTCCTGAAGTACCATTTGATAAACCGCTCCAATAGTTGGAGTTGGAATTCTCATCAAAGCATTTGCTCTCACTGATCTAAAGGATTCATTCAAACCAACAAGAAACTGCAAAATCTGCTTATTTAGAATCTTTTAAGCCACATAATTAATCGATCCACACTTTCTACATTTAGGCATCTCAACTAAAATCAAGTATTCTTCCCATAGCTTCTTAAATTTCGTGTAATAAGATGAAATAGAGAGATTACCTTGGCAAATTGTGAAGAGCTCCTTCTGAACCTGATATGTTCGTGCTAAGCTTGGTTGACCAAAACCTTGCTTTAAATCGGACCAGATCTCAGCAGCCGTGTCGCAATAAAGTAAGGTTTCAACAATTTCCTTCTCCACCGAGTGCATCAGCCATGAGATCACCATACTGTTGCAACGCATCCATTGCATCTCGTTCGAAGATCCTGGATCTGGCTTCTGACAAGCACCTGTCACGAAGGAAAGCTTGTTTTTCGCCATTAGTGAGACCTCCACAACTCGTGTCCATTGATTGTAGTTACAAGCATTCAAAGGCTGAGTAGCTAGGGAGTAATTAGCGTGATCAGAATGGTGCAGATATAGAGAATGGCTAGGATCGGTGATTGCCAACCCTTGATCCCCATTCACCATTGGATCTGTTGCAACTCGAGGGTTTCCACTCGAATTCGAGGTGACTTTAGTGATGATAAATCGAGCAGAGGAAACAACGAAAGCTCAGAGGAACGATTATAACTTTGATACCATATCACAAAGTAAAAACGAAACGATCGATTGATTGAGGGAGAGGAAGAAGAGAGGAAAGCTCTAGAGCAAATCGGGGCTATTTTGCATTACTGAGCAAATGTGTTTGTTACAAGCGTTTTATATGAGCAAGATAATGAGCTAGCTAATGACGTGACTGTCAAGCCAGTTACATGAAACGCATCACTTTGAGTAACAAACAAAGCTACAAGAGCAAAACGTAGCGTTTAGCTACAATTACAAATATATATCTAACAACCTTTATGACTGTGGAGACGTTGGCCGTTACGGTTCTTATCAAAATTTGTAAAATTCTCGACTGAAATGAAATGACTATATATGGGTGGGTGGGGCTATTGTGAAATTAGGAATAGTTTTATATGTTTTTATAGAGGCACCCTACTGCCAGCAAGCAAAGTGGGGAGAGGAAGGTAGTGGTTTTTTAGGTTTCTCCGCTCTCTTCCCTCTAATCCCCCAATTTGACCAACAAAAACAGCCCTTGAGCACTACCAAAGGCTTAACCCCTCGGTGTTTCCGAAGTTGTATCACCTCCTCGTCCTCCTCAACCTCTTGCCCTTACTCTTCTTAAACAGTCTCAATCCTCTTAAATGCTCTGATTACTGGGCACGCGAGAATCTCCTACATTGGTCAACAACAGCTTTGCTAAAATGGCTGCTCTTTCTTCTTCTTCCTCTTCTTCTCACCTCTCGAATTCGTCTTCATCATCTTTCTCAAACTCATCCGGGTCGCAAAGTGGGTATATTCGATCCCTTAAGCTGCCTTCGATTTCAAATCGGGGCGCCCACAAAAATCTATCTGTTCGCAGTCATCGTAGCAGCCTGATTTCAAACGTAGCTCGCATGCAAGATGGTAATAGCTAATTCTTCCAGGGGTGCTGGAAGCCATGATGTTGATTGGACACTTTGTCTTGATCGCTTTTTGTTGATTTGTTGGGATGAACATGGTTTATTAAGGCGATGATTTTGATGTTGGGGTAGAGTATGTTAATTGCCTTTTACTGATTGCAGGAGCGCTGACCTCAAAACTGACACCGTCTCCTACTGCTAAGAAAGATGATATTGTGGAGAAGACCAAGGATACATTGAATTCAAATTCATCCTCAGAAGAAGTCAGTGAGGGGCTGGGCTTCCATTTAAACATGGGCGAGTCAACTGTCAGCATCACCGTTGTTGGGGCCTCTGGGGATCTTGCCAAGAAGAAGATTTTTCCTGCACTTTTTGCACTTTTCTATGAAGACTGTCTCCCTGAGGTTTGAGTTATCATTTTGTCTCTTGCTGTTTTCTATATGCTATAATTTGGAGCCAAGTATAAGTTTCAATGCATGATGGATTGGGTATTATGCAGTTTGAGTTTCAGGGGCTTATAATTATATTATATATATAAGTTTATGATGAATTCTGTTTTATTTCTTTGTGCAGCATTTCACAGTGTTTGGATATGCCAGGAGTAAGATGACTGATGAAGAGCTTAGGAACATGGTCAGCAAGACTCTTACTTGCAGAATTGATAAGAGGTATCAATCTTAATTTTCTCTGCTATGGAGGACTGGTAAATGACTGAATAAGGAATTCACAATTTCCATTTTTACTGCTGTGTCTTTTTGCAGGGAGAACTGTAATGAGAAGATGGAGAAGTTTCTTCAAAGATGTTTCTACCATTCTGGTCACTATGACTCTCAAGATAACTTTGCTGAGCTAGACATGAAGCTCAGACAACATGAGGTACTTTTTACTTGTTTAGGTTCAAAGTGATAACTACAACATAGTTTGACTTTTGAGAAGCTACTTCTTTCTGCTTCAGTGCAATATGAATATGTTAACATGGTAATGTGCAAAATGTGGGACTATGATGTTCTAGCATACTACTTCTTCTCTTATATGATTTGATGGTGAACAAATGGGCTTTGCAGGCAGGAAGAGTTTCCAATCGTCTCTTTTATTTGTCGATCCCACCAAATATCTTTATAGACGCTGTCAAATGTGCAAGCTCTTCCGCTTCTTCGGCAAGTGGATGGACAAGGGTCATTGTAGAGAAACCGTTTGGACGTGATTCACAATCATCTGCTGCCTTGACTAACGGCCTCAAGAATTACCTGCAAGAAGATCAGATTTTCAGGTCAACCATTTCTGTAATTATTTTCTGACATATTTGGCCCTGTATATTACCATGTCATATGTGAGTGTAATGTAACTTATTGCTGATCCAAGTAGATTCATTGATCTGCAGGATAGATCATTACCTGGGTAAGGAGCTTGTCGAGAATTTATCAGTTCTACGGTTTTCCAACCTTGTCTTTGAACCATTGTGGTCAAGGCAGTACATCAGAAATGTTCAATTAATATTTTCTGAGGATTTCGGAACGGAAGGACGTGGAGGGTAATTTAATTTTTCCTCTCCACCCTCAGCTAATTATTGCCGTCTAAGATTGATTCGGTGGCTTATGTAACTTCCTTTGACTTGGCTAGGTACTTTGACAATTATGGAATCATCAGAGATATTATGCAGAACCATTTGCTGCAGATCTTGGCTCTCTTTGCTATGGAAACACCTGTCAGCTTGGACGCTGAAGATATTAGAAATGAAAAGGTTTTACAGAATCTTGAAACTGAACCATATCAACCTCTCTAACTATGCCTTTTGTAGAATTAACATTGTTTTGTTATGTCTTCCAGGTTAAGGTTCTTCGTTCCATGAGACCGTTGCAACTTGAGGATGTGGCTATCGGGCAGTACAAGGGCAACACCAAAGGCGGAGTTACTTACCCTGGTTACATTGATGATAAGACTGTCCCCAAAGACAGCTTAACACCCACATTTGCTGCTGCAGCCCTTTTCATAGACAACGCAAGATGGGATGGAGTGCCCTTCTTGATGAAAGCTGGAAAGGCATTGCACACAAGAAGGTATTAATTAAGAAAAACAACAAGCATGAGGAATAGACGTTCTTATTTTTATCTTACTACTTTTCTTATCCATCTATCCTTTGCGAATTGTCTGTTTCAGGGCTGAGATTAGAGTGCAATTCCGACACGTGCCTGGAAACTTGTACAACAGAAATATTGGGACAGATCTTGATCAAGCTACAAACGAGTTAGTGATCAAGATTCAGCCTGATGAAGCTATTTATTTGAAGATCAATAACAAAGTTCCAGGATTGGGTATGAGATTGGACAGGAGCAACCTTAATCTCCATTATGCAGATAGGTATATCAAACTTATTTGTGTCTTTCATTAAATATAGTGCATGTTTAAGTACACAGCACATGCATTATATGGCATGTTAAAAGCACTTTATATCACATGACATCCAAATAAACTCCTTTCTTGTGTATATACATTTGGTTTCCGGAATAAATATTACTTAACATGAAAGATGCTTAACTGCTCGACTCTGTGTAGGTATAACAAGGAGATTCCAGATGCATATGAGAGGCTTCTACTAGACGCTGTAGAAGGGGAAAGAAGGCTTTTCATCAGGAGTGATGAACTTGATGCAGCCTGGTCTCTATTCACTCCTGTGTTGAAAGAGCTGGAGGAGAAGAAGATTGTCCCCGAGTACTATCCTTACGGAAGCCGAGGACCAGTTGGGGCCCACTATCTTGCAGCCAGGTATAATGTCAGGTGGGGAGACCTTACCTTAGAGCAGTGATCCAGAAGATTCAGCTGATCAATTTATACTCCTTTGACACTTGAAGATTCATATTGGGTGGATTCGACCCATCGGATTGATTGTATGTGGCAGTATATAACTCCAAGCACAAGCCTTGATTACAGGGGTGACCAGCAGAAGTGTTTAATTTGCTTCAATTGTTTTTGTCTGTTGCATTTTGTTGTGTAATAGGTGGTTGATACTGAACACGTGATGTTGTCCTTTATCAATGCGAATTAGATTGCTCAAGTTGCTCAAGTTTACAACAATAAAGATGATGTGGATTTGAGAATTGAGAGGTTGAGTATAAATGACTGGATCTGGTTAGAAGCTCAATCCTTTTTTTTTTTTTTTGAATAAAAGGGGGTAATTTTATTCACAAAAATGGGACTTACAAGGATTCGCTAGCAAAACCTAGCAATTTTCCGTGCTTTCGATATCTAGATTTTCAAAGACCTTCCTAGTCTCTCTATTCGTAAGTCTCCATCTAGCAACAATGCAATGTTGAACAAGAAGGTTACTACTAATGCTAGTACTAACATCCTCCTCTATTTTTTCTCCTTGAACACCATTTTATTTCTAGCCATCCAAATGTAGTAAACAACCACGCAGTGGCACAATTTCCACATTCCAAACTTAATTCCACATTTAAAGATTTTTTTTCCGTTCAACCTAGTAGCCTGCATCTTCCAGTCTTCAAGGTTTGAGGCCCTTCTTCCAAGCTTTGCCCATCTCAGAACACCCTGCAGGACGTGTTTAGAGTATTTACTTATCTCTATTTTGCTAAAGATTGCTGTTTATTGGCCAGAAAAGCTAGTTGGACAAAGCCACCTCTCCTTGAACTTGGCTTAATGACTCAAAGAACACATAATTCTAGAATGAAAACACAACAAACATGCCCTTTGTCTACAAGTTTGAAGTTTACTAATGATGAGGGCACCCCCAGTATGGAGCATAACTTGGAAGAACCTCAACAAGTTATAATAAATATCAATTAAGTGAATGAAATTTGAAGTTTTGAACCATTAAACCATACTAAAGTTTGTGTACCGTATACATAGGTTGAATTTGTTGTCGTTTGAAATTGAGCATCCGCCATCCTGCTGGGTTTGAAAACATTACTACAGGCTTAGGCATAAGGCCCGTTCGTTCTAAAATTACTCCTGTGTGACACAACACAATGTAGAAGAGAAGATCAAAGTAGTTAAAAGAGATAACTTGATTGACTTCAAAAGCAATTTTACCTCAAAATCTACATTTTCATCTAAAAATATCTCCTGAAATATGTACCACTATATTTTTCATGGTTTAGAATTCCGTTTATTCTCCAAAAATAACAATATCTCATTTCTACTCAAAACTAAAACAAGACAATAAGTTGATGCAGACAAATAGTGAAACTCAATTTGAGTTTCTTAAGTAGTTTAAATGAAAAAAATAAGAAAATATCAGATAAAGAAGAATGTTTCAATATTCTCTCACAATGATGTTATTAAACCTCTGAAAAATTTGACAAAACCCTTTATTTTTCGTACTCTTGTTTTTCTCTTAATGTTATGATACTTGGAGTATCACCGTGGAGATTGCTCTTATGGGTACCCATTACCGGTGTCAAAACCTGACCCAACACAAAAAACTGATCCAAACCGACTGAAAATTTAAGATTGAAACTCGACTCGAAAAGTTACTAGTAAAGGAAAAAATCGAACCCGATTAACCCGAAATCAATTGGGCTGAAACCTAAACCTGACCTAAAATGTTCGATTTTTTGTATTTGTTTTGGTCAGAAGAGGGGTGAGCCCCAATGGAAGGATAAGGCTACTCCGCAAAAGGTGGGGAGTAGCCAGGCCTTCCATGTCATTAAGTAAAAAGGAAATAGAGTCAATAGGAGGTTCGACAAGAAAATGAAAACCCAACGGAAAAGAAAAGGCTAATCTAACGAGGGAGTCAATGATTGAATTCGCTTCTCTAAAGACATATGAGACGTGGGCAATCCAATGGCCAGGCTGAAAAGATGATGTGTCTTGGATAGAGGCTTAAGAGCAAGGTTCATCGCGAGCAGCGAGTCGGATTCAAGACACACCTCCCGGTAGCCAGGGGCGGAGCGGAGGGGGGCGAAGGGGGGCAACCGCCCCCTCACACCTCATTTGGATATGTAATAATAAATACGGAAATTTCACCTGGTAACCCTGTAGTTAAGGCAATTTCACATGGTATCCACTCATTTACAATATTTCATGTGGTAACCCTGTAGTTTTCACAAGTTTTGCCAAATAACCCTATTATTATTCTATTGTTAAAGTTTTAAATTTTATTACAAATTAGCAATTTTAATTTCTTGTTTATTGTTATAATTGGTAGATTTGTTTTAATTAATTATTGTGCTTATTTTAAAATATAGAATTTTTTATGTAGGATCATATGTTATCAATGTTTGAAAACCTAGTTTGAGTCAAGATAAAAATAAACATTTAGAATATATTAAAATTAATTTTGAATCAAGCTAATGAATAATTTTTGGAAGTTTATTTATCAAGTTGAACAAGTTTAAGTTAGAAGAAGCTCTATATACATTTCGGATTTGAAAATCTTATTTCATCACTCATTAACTTATTATTAAACTTTTAAATTTATACAAATAAGACAATGTAGAAAACGTTATTATACATGTAATAAGGTAGTAAGTCCATATAATTATACCAATTAAATATAAAATGAAAAAATCATAATATACATACATGGATAATATATATATTATCATATATTCTAGTCATAATAACACTACCTAGTAAGAAGAAAAATTATTTATCTACTAAGTCTTGCAAATATGAAAATTTTAAATGATTTTTTAAATACAATTTGTTCTCAAGAAAAAAAATAAAAAAATCAATTTAACATTTTAGGCTATATAAAAAATATCATGAAAAAAATTGTCAAAAAAAATGTCATAAAAAATATATATCATCAATTTAATATCCAACTTTTTGTAAATTCATTATATATATATATATAAAATATCATTAAAAAAAATTAACATTTTAGACTATAAAGTAATGACAAGGTTATTTGGCAAAATTTGTCAATACTATAGGGTTACCACGTGAAATATTGTAAGTGAGTGGGTACCACGTGAAATTGCTTTATCCACAGGGTTACCAGGCGAAATTTCCGTAATAAATAACAGTTTCATAGAAGGATTAAGTAAAATACCTAGTGGAGGTGGTTGCCGCCCCTCTATTCTTTCCATATTGATCTGTGTTCGAGTCTCAAGGGATGCAAATATCTTCGTATTTTTTTCCACTCGTGCAATTTCACATTCACATGCTCCTTTTTTTACTTCTTTTTTTCGGCCAAACGTAATTTTACTTTGTGTAACTATGTAATTGTTTGACTATATTTTTTACATTTTTCCTAATAAAGTAGGGATAAGAATATAATTTTAGGCAGAATACATATACAGACCCTCGTATTTGAACGTTTTTTCCTATCAGATCCTCCTACTTTAACCTATTTTTTCCTATTGAACACAAATGGCAGATGGCCCCGATATGTGATTGACACACGCGCCAGTTGTTTGCCACGTAATTAAAAAATGACACGTAACACCAGCACCGAAACGCCACATAAGGCATATTATGCCACATATAACATTAAAAATAATGAAACAAGTTAAAAAAAGGGAAACAGAACTCCTTCCCTTTCCCCTGTACACTCCTCTTTCCGGTGCTCTATCTTCGCCTTGCCGTCCGCCGAGCAATCGACTCCAAGGACATCTTCGTTTCTGGTTGTTTTCGACATCTCAACGGGCGTCTCCCCGTCGTGTCTTTCCTCCAGATCCACCCGTGTCGCAGCGTCGTCGGAACGGAGCCACCAGAGCCGTCGTTCCTTGTCGTTTCTCGGTGAGTTTGGTGCCGCTCTTTTCCATCATTGTTGGGCGGGGCATAGTAGGGGGCCAGGTCAGTTTGGGTGCGAGGGGGAATGGTGCCGGCGAAGTCGAGCGGGTGTCGCGGGTTGGGTCGGCGTCGGGTTCGGCCGGCGAGTGGAGAAAACCCGCAGATTTGGGCAGGGCGAGAGGGAAAGAGCGTGAGGCAGAGCGAGCAGAGAGAGGGTGAGGGATTGGCGGTCGGAAGTCGCGGGTGGCCGTCGTCGGATAGGGCCGGCGCCAGCGGGAGTTCTTTGCAACTTGAATAGTAGAGGGAGGCGAGAAAGAGGGGACGGTAGTAGAGGGCATTAGCAAAGGTGGAAGAAAGAGGAGGTGGAGGGTGGGACCGCGTGAACAGAGTAAAGGAAGAGAGGGTGAAGTAAGAAAAGAAAAAAGAAAAGAAAAGGCATATATTGTTTTTTTTTTTAAATTTTATCATTTGCCATGTCAACAATCGAAACCTATACACTGGCACTACAGGGGACTTTAAAGCACGCGCTTGTTCCACGTATGATAGATGTGTTCAATCGGAAAAAATAGGGATAGTACAGGGGTCTAATTGAACAATTTTAAGTAGGAGGGGCTGATATGAAAAAACGTTCAAGTACAAGGGTCTGATTATGTATTCTGCCTATAATTTTACCTTGCATATTTAAATATACATTTTAGTTATTATACAGGTATATATAACTATATTATTCAATTACTACTCTATGATTATTTATATCTATGCTAATCTTAAATAGATATATATATTTAGATAATATATTTATATATAATCTTTCAATATACCGATCTATATGACTCGCCCCCTCTTTTAGTTTTCTCTGGCTCCACCACTGCCGGTAGCTACGGTGCCACGCCGTCTTCAAACCATTGCGCATACCCCAAAGCTCCGCCATAGGGTCGAAGCAAATCCCGATATTATTAACGAAACCTCCCAGCCATTGTCCTTCGGAATCTCTTAAAGTTCCCGGCACAGAAGCTCTTCCATTATCATCGACCGAACCGTCCGTATTATTCTTGACTTGACCGCAATGACTTGGTCCAGGAGATAAGTGACTCGGCTAAAGTCGTCGTGCCAAGATCAAAAATAAATAACCCAAACTACAAACTAGTATAGTATGCAAGTAATGGGTCGAACCCAAGAGAACTAAGGCTTCTAGTATTAATAAATCTATCAACTAAAGATAAGGGGGGATTTAGGAGGAAGATCTAAACTAAACTAACCTAAGAAAACAAAACAAACAAACAAACAAACAATCAAATATGGGAAACAAGTTCATTCAAAAGATCCACTCCAATATAATCACTCGATCATAGATTCATCCATTGATTTCATTCACACCTATGGCTAATTTCTATCCTAATCATTAACAATCGCAAGTCCACGGTCCAAGTAATTCTATAACACTAGGCAAGGACGCTTAACCTAGAATTAGCATAGAGAACAAAGATATGCAGGATATAATATCAAACAATCAAGCTACGAGTCAATTGCAAGATAAAACAATCAATTCTCTTCTTAATCCTAGTTGCATAGACAACAGGTCTAGGTTAAGTTGATTTCACATATTAGTTTTGTCCACGGTCCAAACCCAATCAAATAGTAGAACATCAATCAATTCAATAGGTTAGCTACTCCTAGAGAAACAATCAACATTCATATAATGAAGCACAAGAGAATTAATATTAACCAAATGATAGAAATCAATTACAAAAACCGCACGAGTTCATACATCATAGCTTCTCCTTTGAGCAAACCTAAGGAGACTAGCTCTCCATAACTAAACTAAAAACCTAAAAAGAGAAGAATTGAATTATGAATTGGAATAATGGATACCTAAAACCTAGGGCAGGCTCCTCCTTATATAGCCCAAGGAACAGGCTCCCCGAGATAGATAAGGAAAGAGGCGAAAGATAAGAAAGGAAATAAGATCGAAATGAAAAGATTTCGTCCGTCTCGGAATCCGGCACCACCGCGACCGCGGCGCTCCCACCGTGACCGCGGCGCTCCCACCGCGACCGCGGCGGGTCTAACTTTGGGTTGGTCAAGTCGGCTTCTACCGCGACCGCGACCATGGCGACGCAACCGTGGCCTTCACGGGTCTTGAATGTCGTCGCTTTGCTTCACCGCGACCGTGACATGTGCAACGTGACCGTGACATGGGCAACGCGTCCGCAGAATCTATGCAGTGGCGAACTTGTATTCAATTTAGCTCTAAAAACTCTTGATTCTTCAAATCTCGTGTCTTCGGTCTTCGTATTACAATAACGCTCAAATCTAACCTAAACACTCTCAATAATACTCTAAAATCTAAGTGTTAACCCATACAAAACAGGCCGAATCAATAAGCACTTTCGATTTTTATCTACAAGGATTGCCCTTCTCCTAGCAACCCACGCCTACTTGTAGTCTTTTGTTCTCGACATAATAAAGCGCGGAGCATCATGAACCTCCCTCAGGCTGTCAAAGACAGCTTCGTTCCTCCATCTCCACATCCACCAGATCACAGTGCGAAAAATTGCATACCAGTCCATGCCGTCAATAACCTGCCTCCGAGACATGTCAGTCGCACGAAACCAAGCTGCAAAAGGTAGATCGAAAAAGTTAGTCAAGTCAACATGAATGGGAAGAGAGTGCCAGAAGTTAACCATTCTAGGGCCATCACGAAAGTGGTGAATAACATATTCCGAGTCGTTATAGGTTAGAGTTCATAAGGTGACGCCGCATTCTTTAGCAGTTTGTGAGAATCGCTCCACAGCCCTCCAGTTACACAAAGACCCTAATGCGCTCCTACACCTTGCTCTTCCAAGTCTATTTAAACACATTGTTGTCTTTCCCGATCATATGATTGGGCCAGGTGATCGAGTAATAGGTCGAAGACACACTATAATCACCATCGGTTGTGGCCCTCCAATAGATTGTATCTGGTTGTTGCGGGTCATCAACAAGGTCCACAATAACGATCTTCAATAGAATACTCGTCGGGAGCAAGCCCTATAGAGCACCTCCAACACCAGCCATTGATCGGGTCGTATCCTGCACTTTCTTATGTGGTTGATCCCTCATCATTCTCAACGACAACATGCTCAACAAGTCTATAATCTTCCTATAGATGTCAAGCCAAAAGCGCACATCCTTATTGTTCCTAACAGTCCATTTTCTACCCTTGAGATCGCCTTGTCAATACCTTTGCGTATACTCTGCAATATATACCACGATGGTCCGGTGATAGGCCCCTACTTATGAAGATACTTTGCTTGAAGTGTAGTGCTCCATATCCCAGCATCATCATGAAGGAATCTCCAACCAATCTTACCAATTATCGCCATATTCATCGCTCTCATCGGCCTAATGCCCAACCTTCCTTCATCTTTACTTTTCCAAACATCATCCCATGCCACAAGGTGAAGGCTTGCTGTTGTCATGACTCCAAATGAAGCTTCTCACCATTTTCTCAATCTTGTCACACATGTCCTTCGGGATATTTACAGTATTCATCGAGTAGATTGAAATTGAGCATAGAACCAACTTTGCAAGTGTGATGCAACCCACAAGGCTCAATTCATTGCGTTTCCAAGTACCAATTATGGCATAGATTTTGTCGAAGATGGGGCCGAAGGTGTTGGTGGAAACCGTGGAGTGAAGGATATGGGCATTCCAAGGTAGCTACCCAAATCATCTGTCACATCAAATCCACTCTCTCTTTTAAGATTCTCGATGGTCCTGGTATCGACGTTGCTGGAGACATAGAGGTTAGATTTAACCTTGTTGATTCTTTGACCAAAGGCCCTGCAGAAACCTTCCGAAGTGTTGTTGATGTTACGGATTCGCGCGGTTGAAGCCTCAACAACAAGGACCACATCGTGGGCGAAGAACATATAGGAGACCTCTGGCCTGTTTCTTGAGAGCTTGATCGGTTTACACACACCACCGTTGACCGCAAGTAAAATCATGTGGCTGAGTCTCTCCATGCATATGATGAAGAGATAAGGTGAGACCAGGTCACCTTGTTGTATCCCCCTGGAAGGTTTAAATCGATCTGTCATTTCACCATTGCAAAGAATTCTTATGGAGGGCGTCGATATGCACTCTTTGATCCAAGAGGCCCAACAAGTAGGGAAGCCGGCACCCATGACCGAGTCCACAATAAAATCCCATCGTATACGGTTATAGGCCTTCTCCAAATCGATCTTAAGGAGCATCCATCCATTTTGCTCCCTTTTCTTCCTCGTGAATGAACAATCTCTTGAACGAGGACGATGTTATCCAAAATAAGGAATCTCGGGAGGAAGCTACCCTCCGTCACCCCGATGAGTTCGTTTAGGATAGGCCGTATACGGTTAACCATGGATTTGGTGATGGTTTTATAAACCAAATTATAGAGGCTAATGGGTTTGAATATGAGTTATCTTATCAAGTTTAGCCACCTTACCAATCAGCACAATCAGTGTCTCATTTACTTCTCCAAAAAGCTTTCCGGATTGGAAGAAATTTTTGACAAAGGAGAGCAAGGAGGGTTCAACGACATTCCAGTAGTTATGAAAGAAGAAACGCTGGAAGCCATCCAAGCCCAGGGCTTTCAAACTGCCCATTTCCATAATGGCAGTTTCAATCTTGTTGTCAGTAAACAGTTTTATGAGAAGGCACCTCTGATCACCCGAGATATCAGGAAACTGACCTGAATAGACCCTAGGAAGGTGCATATTCGCTAGGGGCTGGTTGTAGAGGTTCATGAAAAACTCCATAGGAAGTGCTTCAACTTCATCTTAATCAGAAACAAGGACTCCTATGTCATTCACCAAGCTGTGAATTTTGTTTCTTCTTCTCTTGGCAATGGTAGAGATATGGAGAACTTCGTATTACGGTCTCTCACTGCCAACCAATTTTCTCTCGACTTTAGGCTCCAAAGGATCTTCTTTTGCTCAAGGACACAATTCAATTCCTTTTGCAAAGTTGTTCTCAAGGTCGAGGAGAAACTGATTAGCATCATTCTTGTAGGCCTTCTGAATACCAGCGAGACGCCTCAACAGATTCTACTTCCTAAGGTGGATGTTTCCGAAAGTTTCACGATTCCATTTCATGAGGGCCTCCCTATCAAGGGCAGCAGGTATAGAGGCCTCATTTTGCCAATTCTTCTCAGTGAGATCTTGAAAATCGCCATGAGTTGCCCAGGCGGCCTTAAACGGAAAAGGGCACTTACTCATATTAGTACGTCGATCATGAGAGAAGGAGATCAAAGGGGGGGGGGGAGCGTGATTTGAACTAAGATGTTAGAGGGAGACGGGCCCAATTGCCAAGCCCAACTCACAAGCCCATTGGGTTCCATCCCATAACCAATTGGCAATAGGAGGAGTGACCCATGTACTTATAAGCGAGCTTGTTTTCCCACCAATTAATGTGGGAAGGACAATTGCAACCCTAACAATCTCCCCCTCAATTGTGAATCCCTCATAACCGATAACGGCGAACCCTCCCGGTCCCTAAGCCGAACCATCGGCTCTGATACCACTTGTTAGAGGGGAGACGGGCCCAATTGCCAAGCCCAACTCACAAGCCCATGGGGTTCCATCCCAAAACCAATTGGCAATAGGAGGAGTAACCCATGTACTTATAATCTGATGACAGGCCCAAAGTACTCTACCAACCTAAGGATAGGGCCCCGGGTGAATCAAAAAATAAATTTGTGTCACGACCCCGTTGTAGTACGGTGGTCGAGGTCGATCACAGGGAATTATTTCATGTGCATTTGAAGGGTTGATTGTCTAACACAAATGCAAGGGAAAGAAAACACTCGAAGCAACTCGGGACCGAGGTTGTCAATCTCGGGACCGAGGTAGCTAGGCACAAACAAAGTCGGGCTCGAGGCTAGGGGACTCGGGCACGACGCAACAATCAATATAAAAAGGGAGAAACAAGCTAGGCTAAGGGGATCCTAGGGCTAGGGGTTCATGCCAACATCAACTTCACATGCTATCATATAGATCAATGAACCAGAGGCTTAAGCTTTGAACATATCAACAAATCCAATCAAATCATGCTATTAATCTCATGGAACGGCTTTCACACATTCAAGCCAATCGACTTTCCACTTCCGCTTCGAGTCGATCGACTCTCTATCTACTCCTATTCGACCGCGGGATTAAGAGGCTTTCTCTTAGTCCCTTCGAACCGACTTTCCTAGGTTGCCAATCTAAGAATCTTGCTCATAAGGTAAATAGACATGGATCTAGGCAATCAAATCATGAAATTGGTTCAAGCACATGCAATTGAGTTGGGGTTTTTCGCCCCCTACCCTAAGATCAAGCTAACTACTCACTAATCATGGAATTCAAACTAACATTCATCAAAGACCATAGGCAAATCATGATTCATGCAAGTCAAATCCACAACCAACAACACAAACAAAAGCCAAAACAAACTGGAATTAAACTAGGAAGAAGTACTCTTACAATCTCAACTCCCGCTCCAAGCCTAAGGGTATCTTTCCTCTCCAAGGAAAGGAATTCACCCAAATCCTCCTCTAGATCTTGGGTTTCTTCCCTCCCTTGGAGAAGAGTCCACCCCCTTCTTCCTTCTACTCTTTCAAACCCACCTCTCAATTTACTCCCCAAAGTGTATGTAATCATTAAATTCTTTTCTAATGAGAGATTACAAGGGTTTAAATAGAGATTTTTCCCCCTACTACAAAGACTAGATTACCCTTCTAAACTCCTTGATCCCCAAGGAAAGTCCTTGAACCCCAAGGAGTCTAGAAGTCCTTGATCTCCAAGGCTTCTAGACTCCTTGATCTCCAAGGAAGCAAATTAAATTTTGGGAATTAATAGGAAAATCCCAAAAAGAAAGGAATCCGGAGCCACGACCGACATGGATCGACACGGAGGAATCTCGGGCCCGACTTGCTTCAACCTCGGTCCAATGGCATGTCTTTCATGAACCTCGGGCCCGACTTGCCACACCTCGGACCACCACCTCGGGCCACCATGGTACCTCGGGCCCGACTTGCTAGGTACCTCGGGCCTAAGGCATTTTTCAGCTTGTTTCGCTCCATTCTCTCTCGTTTTAGCTCCGATTGACTCGATTCTTTCGCTATTCTCTTCGTCTTCACTTGAGGCTTCTTTCCATGCATTGTTAGCTCCATTCTGGCTCCTTTTTCATCCTTGAATTCCTCCATGATTCCATGCTCCAATCTCCATGATTCTTGCTCCGAAATACCTAAAAACACACAAAACGCGCATAGTCTCCGAATCTCATTGAAAATCGGAATCTAAGCTAAAAAGGGACAAAACACACAAGAAAAGGAACGAAAGACACATATTTACAAAGGAAAATGACCTATAAAACACTACTAAAATGAGAGACATCATTAGCGAGCTTGGTTTCCCACCAATTCTCGATGTGGGAAGCACAATTGCAACCCTAACATAAGAGGTGGGAGGTGACGAACATCGGCGTCCGGCCAGTCCAACCTTCCAAAAGACCAAGTGAAGGACGAGCCAATGAACCCCAAAATCAAGCTGCCTAGTGCCTAGTAACATCCACCCACTTTTGAAAAGCAGTATTTTTTAGAGGAAGAGGATCAACTGTTCGTGTACTCTCCCATGAGTGCAGCACAGAGTTGAAATCTCCACCATAGAAGTTCGCACCCGAGCTATTCCTAGTGCAGAACATCACCCTTATGGTTCTTTAGGATATAGCGAATAGCCCTCCGAAACCCATCGTTCCCTGCACCACGACAATTCCAAATAAGGAATTGCAATGGAAAAGCTAAATAATCAGGAAGGGGAAGCTAACACATATTGTTGTTATCTTCCGCTGGTTTAGGTTTGCCTTAAACCCAAATCTAAACGAGCGGTTGGGAACCAGAACCGACAGTTCGGTTAACCGGACCCAAGTTTACCTGGAAGCATCTTCCCGTAGAAAGAATTTGGTTCCTGATGTCTGTGATATTGTTGTTATCTTCCATCAGTCATTGGTTGTTTGGTCCATCAATGCGATTGAGGGAAGAACCATTGGAGGGAGTCGAGGAAGGGTTCGCTACAATTGCCATGGGCTTAGTTTGGGTCATTGTAGCAGAAGTGGGCCTTTTGGGCTTCAAGGTAATCAGTTCCTTAATACTCCTGTGCCTTTTGATAGGCCCATTAGGAGTTTGAGGGGTTGAATCCATTGGGTAGCAGAAGTGGGCATTTTGGGCCTAGAGTGGACATTTTGGGCTAATTTTTTATATATGTTAAATAAAAGTATTTTATTTTAAGTATTAAAATAAATTTTATTATTAGAAGGCTTTTGGAAATAATATTTCATTATTAAATATTATTATTTATTTAATAATATTTAATTTCTTAATAATCATTAAAATTTCAAATTCTTGGCATATTAGGTCAACTTGAAACTCCAACATAACTTGTCCAGACCCGATCCGACTTGACGTATAACCCAATTGACCCCAACTCGTACTCAACCCGAACGCGTCAGAACCAACCCATTTAACAACTCTAAAAGCCATCCATATTTCGGGACGGCTCAGACCTTGGTCATCACACCCCCATTTTTTTTTCTTTTGGGGCTTTCTGCTTTAAAGAAAGATTCTTCATTTTTAATTAAAAAATGAAGATTCTACCACTTATGGCAATGAAACTTTCATATACGAGGACAAATTAAGCTCAGAATTTCGGATTTCAATATGTATTTTTTATTTATCGGCTCATATGGAGCTTATGGTGACCCGTACTTAATTGGTAGGTGACTGCTAACTTTTTGTTTTTTTAACCCATAATATAGAACCCCATCTTTATGACATGGTACTCGCGAGTAGACCTTACGAGGCATTACTTCGCATTTTTGACAATAAGTTCATTCAGATCTTACAAAGCGTGCATGATGAAAAATAAGGGAAAACATTCAACTCATATGGTGTGAGAAAACAAATTATAATAGTATCCATAAATCCAAAACAGAAGAATAAAATAACATTCGTTCATACTCACCCCTAAACAGATTCTTATTTGAACTTCAACAACTCCTGCAACAATGTACAAATAACAACAACTAATCTAGTACGTAACCTCCTTAACCAAAACAAACATAATGATACGCATCAACATTTTGTATCACCTTTCAGTTGGGGTTCCATCACGACTCCTACTTCACTCCTCAAACTGCAATCTAAAAAAAATAGTTCTCGAGGGGTCAGCTACTACCCTAATTAAATTTAGAATACACACAATACTAATAGAACATTTCAAAACCAGTTCCGAAAAATAGCAACCAGATCCACAAACACACAAATAACTCTAGTTCAAGTCGTAGATCTAATTAGTCATACACATCCAATTCACAAGTAAAAACACGTTCTCAAATGTTTTAACACACACATCTACACACATATTGTCCTACGTGAAGTAGTGATAACGACCTCCACGCACACAACCCGTATCAAAGACATCCTCCAACTAATCTCAAGTGTAGTGGCAACACCACTCATCACGCAATCAGCTTCTACACAACTTTTAACCTCCCGTCAAGCCCCTATTAAAGCACTTGTCAAAACAATTTTATAGATATTGAAAGGGCTCTCCTTGGCATATAACCATACCCCGAAAGTCCCCTGCTCCATGATACATCCCAAGCAAGGTCGTACAGTAGATTCTAACACACAGATATCACACGAAAACTTCTCATGCAATAAAACACTTTTGAAAACTAGTTGCACATATATCACACACATACACAAAACGTTTTATTTAAACAATAATTTAGGGACTATCTCCCCAAAACCAATCGTACTAGCATAGTTCTTGGAGGATTTTTGAAAGACTTCCTTACTTATATTATGAGAGTCCCTATAGCTATTACAAAGGCAAAGTACAAACTTCTCTGAATTATAAGAGTCCATCCTAACAGTTCAGTAATGCACTTTCTTTCAACCCAACCTACCGTAGCCTAACTCAGTAATAAAAAACTAAGGAGCGCCAAACGTCACGAGTTCTCTATTCCTTAGGAAACTCAACACTCTAGTTATAATTGGTTTGTTGTTCTTGATGGACTTCTTCTTCTTTGATCAAGATCACCCTCTCCTCACTATGTTCTTGATGTTCTTGGGAGAGAAATATTAGAAGAAGTCACATCACTCATAATACACAAAGGTGTATTTATAGGCAACGTGAAATGGGCTCTTTCTCGGACGCTTTTAACCTTCTAGCGTGCTCAAAGCTATCCACGGGTAGCATGTCACTTTCCTGACGCTGTACAACTACAAAACTCTTGTCCTCTTCTTAGAGACAGTGCTCCCTTTTGCTCGGAAGCCTCCACGCGTTCATCTGGATGAGTTTGTCAAAGCGACGTCCTGGCTTAATGTGTTTTGTCTCTAGCATCTGAAGCTTCTGAGGACTACCGTCACAGACATTTGTTTTCTTGTGCTGGCAGCATTGACTTGGTTTGAATTTGAACAGGATAATTTGAGCGCTAGTTTCCTTATCTTAGAGACAGCTTCCCTAGTTCGCAGGAAATGCATTCTTGTTCGTTTGATCGTTGGAATTCTGAGCGTCCATAAGGCCTAAGGACTGGAATCACTTGTTGTCCTTTTCTCAATGATGAGCATACCTAGAAGCGTTCCTGCGAGTAACACTTGGACAAACAGTAGTTAACAAGGATTTTGTCATTATCAAAACTAAGGCGGATATCATTGATGCAATGTTAGTGATTGAGCATCCCTAATATTGTCCCAACATACATCCACTCTCATAACATACATGTTATGCATATCTGGAGTGGAGTATCGAATCTGTCATAACGAGGAGCCAAAGTGGTTTTCCAGCTTATACTAACCACCATGCGCTCATTAATTACTAAGTACGAAGAACTAATATTTCATTAGACATAAATCATTGCACTTCACTTAGTGACTTTTAAAATGAGACGGACTCTAATGAGAGACAAAGCCAATAAATAAGGAAACGAAGTTTCAACACTTAGCAAGAGTGTATAACCTTTTTATTCGGAGAAAAGACAAATCCATGACCCAGTATAAAGAGCCGATAGATAAATATACATCCTAATACGTTATAAAAATACATCAGATCATTATTCCGCCTATCCCTATTCTAAGCTAATACACAACAAAATCTCAAAACGAGACTTGAAAAAATCACATGTCACACATCATCGGAGACTTAGGTCCAAGTACTAGCATATACGATTTTAATAATAATATTAATAATAATAATAACGATGGTTAATTTTTTATTTAGGTCCTTTACTCTTTTGGTATATAGTGTATACTAGCAAATGATCCGCACTTTGTACAGATCATACATCCACTTTTTTTTTGGATTATAAATAATTATCCTTTTATAGATACGTAGACATATAAAAATACATCATATGACTACTTTTTTTTTCATATGACGCTTATCTTTTGGATTATAAAATAACATAATTAACATACATCATATTTATATAAAAATACATTTGATTTATATATTAACCTTTTATACATACATAGACATATATTTAAATGCTCAAAGAAGATAAGATACATTATCAAATTTTACAAAAAATTGATAATTAACTTTTATCATTTAATTTAAAGTGCAAAAACTAAATTATAAAAAAAAATCAATAATTTTAAATAAAAATAAAAATTAATATAGTATTATATGCGTAAATATAGTGGTATAATGTGCTACCATTGATGATTTTAAAAAATGTTATGATAAAATTGCAAAAAAAAAAACTTTTAATTAATATATTATTTAATTAAATTGGTAAAATGATGAGATTATGATATATTTATTAATTAAATGAGTAAAATGATAAAATTGAGATTGATATATTAGGATATAATTATTAATTAAACAATGATCAAAATCTAAGATAAAATCAATATATTAATTAAATATGTATAAGATTAAGATTACATTTTGATAAAAATAAAATTTATGACTAATCTAAATTTTTATAAGATTAGTTTTTTAAGAAAGGGGTGATGTGGCGTAATGTTGTAATAAAATTTGCTTCGACTTTATTATATAGTAATAATAGATACGCGTTACGTGGTGTAGGATACATAATATCCTATTTTGATAGTATTGTGTAATTAATTATTATTTTAATTGGGTAAAGATTTTTATTAGCTCTACTAAGAAGATTAATATAGCAAGGATTTTAATATTTGATCAAATGAGGATTGCTTGCTGGAAAGAAAGTCTCGATCTTTTACCTGAAAAGAAAATCTGAGCATTACACATTATATATAAGCGCTTTAAATTTCTAAAAGAAATCACGTCAATTTGCTTAACTTGTCATTCAAAGGCGACGTCAGATGTGTGGTAATTATGATGATTGATGGTAATTGGTAGGAGAATGGGTGATTGCCTGATTGGTATTTGAATGCTTTCAGATATATTGACGTAGTTTTAAATTAATATATGTTTTATTCTTTGGATATTTAGTTAATCGGTTAAGTATTTAGAGTAGTACTGATTAAGAAGTTAAAAATCGTCACTTCTATTCTCATTGGCTGTTAATAAAAAAAATGTCTAATATGATCTCATTTGTGTACACTTTTTTTCTGGCTGAATTTTGGTTGTGTTTTTCCTCTTCTTCTTGTAGCACGACATGTTGTTTGTTTCTCGATCGGACTGTGTGATGTTGATCTTGTCTTGTGGATGTTGAGAAATTTTAATTCGTTCCAGCAATTTGATGAATAAAAAAAGCAAAAAACAATTATGGACACACACATTTGTTGACCCGGTTCGTTATAAGGACTACGTCTGAAAGTACTACCAAACATGGAATTTTCGCTCTTGATATTCTGAGAATAAATATTAATATGGATAGATGAAAAAGGCTAAGTAGCCTTTTTTGAATTTCTAATGAAGCGGATGAGCTGTCCCAAAAATAAATGTATCAACTAGTCAGTTTTCCAAATTTACCCCTGGCCAAAAAAAAAATTACGAACTGCCACCGCGTCCCACTCCATATCCAAAATTACACGCGTGCCACTGCATCCCACCGTCCATCCTGTCACTTGTCACCGTTCATCTTGTCACCTATCACCGTTCATCCTGTCACAGTTCATCTTGTCACAGCTCATCCCGTCATCATCCCAAATTTCCGTCTATTATCAACCCTATCATCGCTTATTTTTTCGTCCTCTTGTCATCGCTTAAATTGTGGTTAAATCTTGTCATTCTTCATGTATTATCACCTATTTTAATATCACTGAATTTGTCATAAGTCTTGTCATCGGTTAAATTATCGTCAAATCTTGTCATTTGTCACCACGTACAAAAAACTTGTCACCGTGTAAAAAAAACTCTTTGTCAAAAATCATTATTGAGCCTATGCGGGATTTGAACCCACATTACCGTACATTAAGCACGATGCTCTACCATTTGAGCTAATAAGCCATAGTTAAAGTTAATATATGAACAAATTAACCAAAATCAGTAAACAAAAAACCTGTAACCGCCAAAACCCATAAGCAAAAAACATGTCACCACCAAAACCTATAAACACAACACTTGTCACCGTCAAACACCGTAAACACAGAACTTGTCACCGATAAAACCCATAAACAAAAAATCTTGTCATCGATAAAACCCATAAACAGAGAACCTGTCACCGTCAAAACTCATAAACACATAACTTGTCACCGATAAAACCCATAAAACACAGAACTTGTCACCGTCAAAACCCACAAACACAGAATTTGTCTCCGACGAAACCCATACACAAAACTCGAACGAAATCATCCCAAAACCTCAATCAACCATGTAATTCACATTACAAATTTGAGAGAGAGATAGAAACTCGAACAAAATCGTTTCAAAACATGTAGATCTAGAAATTCCAGATCTAGATCTAGAATTTTTGGATCTAGATCTTGAAATTCCAGATCTAGATCTAGAAATTTCAGATCTACGTTATCAAACACGAAACCCCAACAAATCTGGAAAAATTATCGAAATCGATCGGAGAAAGAAAACTATGGAACAAAGAGGAAGGAAAATCGGTTACCGGATGTTGAAATCGACGAAAACAGGCGCCGGAGAAGAAGGCGGAGGCGGCGGAGGTGACCTGAGAAGAAGGCGGTGGCGGCGGAGGTGACCGGAGAAGAAGACGGTGGCGCCGGAATGGAGTTGATGGTGAGAGAGAGAAAAGGGGGGAAGAGAGGAGAGAGGAGGGAGAGTATGAGAAGAGAGAGAGGAGAGAGGGTGAAAATGAAAAAAGTGGAGTGGAGGGGGTTTTTATACCGCCTAGTTACTTCTTTTTTTTTTAGAATAAGCTAGTTAGTATCCAAAGATTTCAAAAGAGGTCTCCCCACCCCCTTCCCTCATATGGATAAGTACTTATAGAAGACTAAAAGAAGGCCCAACTTATTTCTCAAGTTATAAACCTTTGGAAAATTCCGGTTGGTGCCCCCGAGTTTTGTACTTTTCCAGATGGTACCCTCTAGAACGGTCTCTAGAACGGTCATTGTAAGTAGGAATCTTGAGTGAAGAATCATCCTTGTTTGGTTCAAAGCTCTCTAGAACGGTCTTATGGGATAAACCACCACAGCTTCATCTTTATTTGTCACAAATATGATTTTCAAGGTTAAGTACACCTGTCATGGATAAAATCCGTTCCAATAAACATACTCTGTTGGCATTGCTAAACTACGATTAGTCAAAAGATAGAAACTGATCCGTCAAAAAATAGCTACAAAAATAACAGATACAAGCAAGAGCCTCTTTCAGACATTTCTTTGAACACCTTACAGGCATAAAAGCACTGACAATCGATCCAAGTAGGAAAACAGGTGCGTTTATTTGGTGGTCGAAGCAATAGTCAGAGGCGATAGATCTAGACCGGAAAGTCGACAAATTGGACACCGACGATGAATCAAGGAGGTCAGCCGGCGTCGGGGCTAGCGGCGGTGGAGTGAAAAGGTGGTGGTGGTGGTGGTGGTGGTGGAGGCGAGCACTTGCTGGCGGCGTGGGGTGGACTAGGATGGAGGAGATGGGGGGACGGACTCCACTTTGGGGTTTTGACGGAAATTTGACGGAAATCTGAAAAAGAAGGCATGAAAGGGCACGGTGCGAACTTATTCAAAAGCTCGGGGGTAAAACTCGGAATAAGTACAAAACTCGGGGGCACCAACCAGAATTTCCCTAAACCTTTTCTCACGACACGCGCCAAAACTTGAGCAAGTTCCCCCAAAGCACGGGCACGCTTTGGCCCCCTGAGCCCGCATTTCGCCGATAGAGGTTCTGTCGTCAAAGCGCAGCCTGACACCCCCAAGACCTTGGAGCGCATTCAGCGTCCACCCCTCATCTTGGCCTCCGTTCTTCGCACCTTCGAAAGCGCAGCCACAACCGCCAAGATGCACCCACGTCTTGGCCTCCTCCTGCCAGTGCTTCCAAGACCGTGCTTCTGGTAAAGACACGGGCACCCACGGTCATGGCGTGGCCAAGTTTCGGGCCACCCCGCGCTTCTTTTCGCAATCACTTAGGAACTCGGCTTTTCGCTCGGATTCTCCTCTTCGGTCTTCAACTCACCGAATTAGACTCCATGCTGAACATAGTGTTTTACAGCTTTATTTTGCGTCACTTTTGTTTGTTCTGTCAGCAACGAGTAGTCTTATCTGATCATACATCTAAATGATCTACTCCCTCCGTTCCCGAAAGTTTGTCCGCCTTTCCTTTTCGGGCGTCCCTGAAAGTTTGTCCGTCTCTATTTTATTTCCATTTATATCACTACACTTTTACAATCTTACCCTCATACAATCTCATATATCACTTTTTCCTATAAAATTACAAAATTACCCCCAATCAATCTTATAAATTACTCTTTTTTATACCATTTTCATTAACTTTAACACCTTTTCCCATTACTTATCAAACTTTTCCACTTTTTATTAATCCGCGTATAAATGTGCTTTATGGACAAACTTTCCGGGACGGAGGGAGTAATATTTAGTTGCTTGCTGTCAATTTTTTTTGTTTGTTTATGTATAACCAAAATCTGATTGCTGTCAATTTGGTTCCTAGTTCAAAGAAGATGTCAGCACTCGATCAACAGCAACGTGTATATTTTATTTAACCATATTGCACTTTTTTTTCTGGGGGAAAGTAGCCCTGGCTTAGTCACTTGTACACTTGTTCTTCTTACGTTTATCAAAGTAGTATTATATTAATTTAATAAAGATAATAATTATTTTTATAGATTTTGTATTTGAGAGCATCGATCGTTGAGATCGAGGCGTGTAGTTATCAAAGGGTAATGCGATGCCCCCGCTTAGGCTTGCGAGGCGCCCTGGATTTTTCATCGGGTGTAGTGGTCGAATGACTTGTCCATCGGTCACCTTGATCGATGTGCTTTTTTTTTGTTTTTTAAAGCTTTCCATCGGTCATTTTGATCAATGAGCTTTCACAATTTTTTTCAGCTTTTCGTTACTCACTTTGATTTGATTTATGGACTTTTATTTTTATCAATTATAATTATTAATTTTCTTCAAAATTTAGTAACGTGGTTTGTCGAGGAGATTACATGTATGTTAATTTTTTGATAAAAAAAATAATAATTTCAAACTAGAAATCAATAGGTCAAAAAATACTTAATCCAAAATAAGTTAGATTTCAAGTGTTAAAACCCTTTAACAACTAGCATAATTTAAAGCAACTACATGATATAAATAATCTATTATATTGAATTGTTGTAAAAAAATAATTTAAAGCTATAACTTTATTATTTAAACAACTTAAATCGAAAGTGAACCACTTATATTAAATTATCTTAAGACTAGAGTTCTACATCGATATATGTTTAACGTATAATTGTACGTGTTATCATTTTGAAAAGGTACAATTAATATGTAAGTTAAAAACTTAGAAGTGCATGTACATAGTATGTTTTTTTTTTGACCTCACATAGTATGTTAAATAGTGATGGGAGTTGATCATGTATTGTCGTTTGTATATGCTAACTGTGGTAGATGGTTAGTGATCGTGTTAATAAGATGCGGTTATTTATTTATAAACTAATATATTATTGGTCATAAAGGTGTACATTATATAATTACTTCATTTTTCTGATTAGTACCATATATTGATAACATATGTACGTCTATATCTTCCTTTCAAAGTTTCAAGATTCATGTAATGCCATAACCCTTATAAATATCTATATATATATATATTAAAATATAAGTATACATATAATTAAATTCTTAGTGTTAAAATGATATGGTAGAAGAGAGATTAGGGAGGAAAAAACGTTTATGTGTAAATTTCACGTAAGTTATACAAGTTCACGAACGTTCTAGAGCGGAAGTTGATAATTAACAATTAGACGATGATATCTCGATGAGTTCATGGAAACACAAGATTGAACGAGATAAAAACGAGGGGCAAGTATTAAGGATATGATGTTGTTGAATAGGCAGATTGAAAAAGTGTGTTAATGAGGAGGGTTCTGCATTATGGTTTTAACGAATCTAAACGATTATAAATGAGCTCTTATGATTATATTTGATTGTAACAAGTTATGAGTGATTTTTTGTGATTAACTATTCTAATAGATGATTAGAGTATGAACAATTGACGATTTCTTATTATCATAACTATGAATTCCAAATGCTTATAACCATTTTAAGCAAGCATAAAACTTCTAAGAATTATAACCAATCACTATTAGTTATAGCAAATCTAAATGATCTTGGATGACCTCTTATGATTATAACGACTCTAAATGATTATGACACATTATAAATGATTATGAACGATGATCAAAATCTCAAACAATGTATTGTGATTCTAAATGATTATAATGATTTCTTATGATTACAACAAGATTAAACAACTATGAACAGTTTCTTATGATAATAAGGATTCTAAATTACTATATATGATTATCATAACAGATTCTTATGATTATAACTATTCTAAATGATTATAAATATGATAAATGATTTCTTATGATTATAACTATTCTAAATGATTATAAAGATTATAAACGAGTTCTTATGATTATAACAATACTATGGTTATGAATGATCACAACGATTATAGCAACCTGAAATAATTTCAAAATTTTAACGATTTCTTAGGATTACCAAGTATGAACAGTTATTAAAGATCTCTTATGAGTATCAGGGTTTCTACTGACTATGAACAACTATATCAAATTTTCATTATTATAACAAGTCTAAACAATTACAAGAATACTAAAAAATCCATTATACTTATAATGAACCTAAATGACCCTAAACAATTTCTTATGATTATAAGGATTCTAATTGACTATTACAGTTTGTTTTGATTATAACGAGTCTAAACGATTATAAACACGTGTACAATTTTTTAGCCTAAACCCATATATACATATATATAAATATATATTAAGTTAACATATTATATATATCTAATGGGTGGCAATTCGGATAATCGGTCGGATAATTCGGTTTCGGGTCATTAGGATATGAACAATGACGGATATGAACGGATAATCGGGTACATTCGGGTCGGGTTGGATTGGGTCAGATATTCAAATTGTTGGATAAATCGGATTATCGGGTTAAATTCGGTTAATTTAAATCGGGTTTCAATTGAATCGATTTCAGTTTGAGTCGGCTTTTTCAATTTTCGAATGAATCGGATTTTAGTTGATTCGGTTTTTAGTTGTATCGGTTTCGGGTGAATTGGTTTTGGTTGAATCGGTTTTTGTTAAATCAAACTTTTATTGAATTGAGTCTTAATAAAATTAGGTTTTGGTTTAACTATATTTTACATAATGCATTGTTTCCATATTTCAAGCGTACAACATCAGTAAGCATATATCAATATAATAATATTAATATATCTAGCTTTTATATTGCTTTAAATCATATACATTCTTAAAGTGTCATATATCTATCTCTTTTGATCCTTATTAATTGTTGTACCACACATCCACATCAAATATAAACAATGATGTCAAAGTCATTTAATGAATCAAAAAAGAATTCATAGTTTAAATTTATTTTATAATATGTTCGGATTGTTTCTAGTATCATATAGAATTGTCGGATATGATCGGGTTCCGGTTATTTCGGATATCGGCTATAGTTGGGTTCGGATTGTATTGAGTTTCGGATGTAACTTAGATCGTTTATATTCGGTTCAGTTTATTTGGGTTTCAGTTTGACACCGGATGAGCTTTTTGGATGTAATCGGGTTTCGGGTCATTTTGAATCGGGTTGTTCATACCTCCGGGTCAGATTCGGTCGGATTGAATCAGTTTTGGATTTCATTTTATAATTGTTTTCCCGGATCTTGATCGGTCCTCAAATCGGATAATTCGGTCGGTTAGTTCGGATCGGATCAGAATTTGCCAACTCTTTAGGGGTGACAAATTCTAATCCGATTCGAACTAACCGACCAAATTATCCGATTCGAGAACCGACCGATATTCGGGGAAAAAATTATAAAATGAAATCTGAAACTGACTGAATCTGACCCGCATGTATAAACAACCTGATTAAGAATGACCCAAATCCGATTACATCCGAAAAGCTCATCCAGGTCAAACCAAAACCCGAATAAACCGAACCAAATATAACCGACCTGAGTTACATTTGAAACTCGAAACACTCCGAACCCGGTTATCCCCGATATCTTAAAGAATCGGAACTCGATCATATCTGACAATTATATATGATACCCGAAACAATCCGAACATAATATAAAATAAATATACACTATGAACTCTTTTTTGATTCATTTGAAGAATGTATAAGTGCTAGACATATATAGTAATATCATTATGTTGATATATGCTTATTGATGTTGTATATGTTTGAAATATGGAAAAGAATGCGTTATGTAAAATATAGTTAAATCAAAATTTGACTGATCCACTATATCGAACGATCAAAACCTAAATATATTAAGATCCAAGATAATTCAATCAAAATTTGCTTTAATAAAAACCGATTCAACCGAAACCGATTCAACCAAAATCCGATTCAATCAAAATTTGCTTTAATAAAAACCGATTCAACCGAAACCGATTCAATCAAAACCGATTCAACCAAAATCTGATTCAATCGAAAATTGAAAAAACCGACTCAACCAGAAACCGATTCAACCAAAACAAAAATTAAATTAACCGATTTTAACCCGATAATCCGAGTTATCCGACAGTTTATTATCCGTCCCGATCCAACCTGACCCAAATGTACACGATTATCCGTTTATATTCGTCATTGTTCACATCAGAATAACTCGAAACCGAATTATCCGACCGAAACCCGAACGATTATCCAAATTACCACCGCTAATTATATCTTTTTAATTCATAATATAAAAATTATATATCTGATATGTGGGATTGCTATTTTGTTTTATAGTGATAAAGGTGCAACCTTGAAAAATAAATATGCAACGGACAAATCGGTCAAGATGACCGATGGTGCATCGGTTGAAGTAGCCGATGAAAATGTATCGTAAAAATAAAAAGCAAGTTCTACACATCGGTCATGGTGACCGATGGGGGCGCCTCGCAATTTGACCCGGGGCGCCTCGACGATCCGTTATCAAATCCAATTTGGATTGTAAAGGTTTATAATGGGGGATATAGATATTTTCACCTTTTCTCATTTATAATACTAGAGTAATGCTTCTTCTGACCAAAAAAATAGAGTACTGCTTCTCCCACTTGAAATTTCTTCAAGGGATCACCAGTATAATGTTTCAAATGATGATATTTCATCAATCATACCAAAAGAACTATTATTTAATTTCCACCAGTAAATTTCTAACTAGTTTAAATTATTTGTATCTTGATGGTGTTGAAAACTTCTAGTCTTTTGTCTGTTTAATTACTATATGAAGATCACATGATCAATGCTTAAACATTTAATCATAGAGTGATTATTGATCTTTGCACATCCAGAGGTAAGCAGGCATGGGATGCGATGCACCCTCCAGCGTCATCAACCATAGTTCATAAGCACTGTGGAGTTGCCATCAAATATGGAAGTAACCTTGTCATCTATAATACATCCCCTTCAAAGTGCCTTTGTCAAAGGCTGACTCATCCAAGATAATATTTTGATTGTTCATGAAATTATTCATTAATTTCATAGGAAGAAAAAAGGTCGCCTTGGTTGGATGGCCATTAAACTTGACCTTGAAAAAGCGTATGATAAAATTAGCTGGAACTTTATAGATTTAATTTTGACCAAATTCAGTTTCGATCCTAAATGGATCCAACTTGTTATGACTCGTATCACGACATCGTCTTCTTTGGGATTAGTTAATAATGAGCCCGGTACTGAATTCTCACCTCGTTGTGGAATTCGTCAGGGTGATCCAATGGCCCCCTTTATATTTGTCATTTGCATGGAATACCTGTCTAGAACACTACAACAAGAATCAACGTCCATCCCTAATCATGTTGGGATTAAATTAACTAAAAATGGTAATGTGTTACCATTTCTAAGTTTCGCAGATGATACGATTATCTTCGCCAATTCTACCTCCCAAAACATGGAATTTATTAAGAATTTGCTTAATAAATTTACTGCTCTTAAATAATATAGCAATTAACTATCGTAAAAGCTCAATTCAAACTTCTGCCAATGTATCTCAACCCCTGTCTATTCCCTTAGCTAGTATTATATATATCCAGACTACAACGTCAATGGAAAAATATCTTGGTATCCCCATTTTAAAAGGCCGGGTTCAAAATAATATGTTTTCTGACTCCATCTCAAACCTAAAGAAACAATTATCATAATGGAAAGCTAACTCTATTTCTCAAGCTGGAAGGGTTGTCCTTATACAATCCTATCTTCTAAGCAAAGTCAACTATCTAATGCAAAGCTTCATGCTACCTTGATACGTCACGGACCGGGGCACTTTCTTTTGGCGTCTCCACACCGGCTCGGCCACGACCCGCGACGCCCGGTGCCTATCTTGTGCCGCGCCCCGCGCCCGGTGTCCGCCTCATGCCACGGCTCTCGGTGTCCGGCGCCCGCTTTGTGCCGCGCCCCACGGCTCCCATTGCCTCGCTCCAAGTCTTCGGTGCCGCGCCCCATGGCCCCATGGCTGAGCCTTCCCCGGAGCCCACACGCCTACACATCAAGTGAGGGAAGAAGGCCCTTTTTTAGGCCTAAGTGAAGAAGCCCGCCAAATCCAAAGTGGGTTCGAGCCAAGCCCAAAGTCTAGAACGACGGCTCATCGTTTTGGCCCATGAAGGCCCAATTTTGTAATAGAAATAGTATTTTTATTGTATTTAATTTAAATGTATTTTCTAGAAGCTAAATAAGGTCATTAGGTGAGTAAATTGGGCGACAAGCTTCTTCCTTGGAGAGCAAGGCATTCCACCGCCTCATTAACTCTTCCTTGGGCTCCAAGCACGCCTCCCCAAGCCTTGCCTATAAATAGCATGCTAGGTGCTCATTTGTTAGATAGGCTTAGAACTTGAACTTGAAAGACTTTTGTCTCTTTCGGGTTCTGGGCTTTTTCTCCTTCTCCCTTGGCGTGTCTTAGACCCAAGGGAGGGATGGGAGGTCGGCCTTGTTCGTAATATCAAGGTCCTAGCCAGGCACGTCTGGGTGAGATTCCCACGGCGTGATCGGGCTGACTTGTTCGAGTCTTCAAACAAATATTTGTCCTCTTTGGGGTTCTCGGGTTGTACGGACTAGTTCCTGATCCTTGTACCCCTTAGTCGATCTCTCTTACGAGGGCTCGACTACTTATCCTTTTAATACAAGTTGAATTTATCCACAAAAATTGTGTCTTTGTTTATTCAAATACATGCCCAAAAAGAGTCCCATCAAACCCAATCGACCTTACTTGATTCCAATCAAGTGTTAGAGAGCTCCTTCGACCAGAAGAAGAAACGATCCCTTGAGTCAAGACCCGTTAACCCGGGTCGGGACCCATCATTTGGTATCAGAGCTCCATTCGAGTAAAAGAGAACTCCTTCGACAAGAAGAAGAAACGATCCCTTGAGTCAAGACCCGTTAACCCGGGTCGAGACTCATCATTTGGTATCAGAGCTCCATTCGAGTAAAAGAGAACTCCTTCGACCAGAAGAGTAAACGATCCTTGAGTCCGAGACCCGTTAACCTGGGTCGGGACCCATCATTTGGTATCAGAGCCATTCGAAGGAGTTCATCAAAGTGTAAGGTTCGATTATATTACTTGCAATTCTCAATTCTTTAGTTGCTCGTGCCTTCACCTTTTATCCCTTCAAGCCTTGACCCTTTAGACCTTGATCCTTTTTCTATCCAATCCTCTTTTCGTCTTTGGGGTCTTGAAGAATTGGTTTTTGCAAGTTTAAAAAAAAAAAAAAAGAGAGAGAGAGAGAGTGCAAGAACGAAAGGAAGAATAACACCCATTTTCTAATCCTTGCTTGGATCCCAAGTTTGAGCTAGAAAACCCATTTTTATCCCTTCATTTTAGCCAATTTTGGGTTTATGCCATTCCTTGAATAATATCCTTCAAACCCATTGAGTAAAGTCTTTGCTTGGCTCGCAAGTCTCGAGTAAAACCGTCCTATCCATACTATCCTCTTTAAAACTCGAGTTGAGGTTGTCCTTATTTTACAATAAATTCTTTTATAAAACCTCATCCTAAAACCGAGCCAAATAAATTGTTGCTTTGGCCCTAAGTTTTCATTAAACCTCACAAGAAAGCCATTGTCAACCAATTAATTCCTAAATTCGGCCAAAAATCCTCTTCCGAGCTCATTGATTGAGCCGACTTCCTACACTAAAAGGCCAGCCGAGTTTTCTCATTTTTCACTA
Organism: Polygonum maritimum; assembly: GCA_963924305.1. Taxonomy (NCBI): domain Eukaryota; kingdom Viridiplantae; phylum Streptophyta; class Magnoliopsida; order Caryophyllales; family Polygonaceae; genus Polygonum; species Polygonum maritimum. The sequence goes on along the minus strand of OZ002736.1, from coordinate 15,639,647 downwards.
GTGAAAAACGTCACAAACTCACCCTCATTAACTACATTTAAAGCCTCATTTTATTTCAGCTTCATTAAAGTCATTGCTTATCCACCAAGCTTACCTTTTAATTCTACCAAAAGCCCTTTCATTTCTCACCCATTCAAGATGATTAATTGGCTTTAAGAGATAATTCTTTAAGACCAAATTTTATCAATCCAGACACCCTTTGCCATTCCATTCATCATTTCGCTCCAATTAAAACGTCACCCTATTGTTCATGAGGGGCGTTTTTCATTGCTACGGTGTGTTAAGACACAACTAATTGCACCACCCTCTTTAAACTTCATTCATCCACACATTACTCTTCTTTGTAAACCAAAACCGCCCATTGCTCTAAATTGTAAGGCTTTTGGCGTCCCACAATTAAGAGAGAGTAAAGAGAGGGTTGATTTGTGTCATCTTTTGGTCTATAAATTCAAGCCTTAGTCCACAAAATTCTTTATTCCTTCCAAAGCTCCAAAACTGACCCTTGAGCCTATCATCCTAGTGTGAGCCGATTCCATAACCTTTCCCGAGCAACTAGGATTTGAAAGTTGTAGTTTGGTGTCAATCCAAAGCCCACAAGATGATCCGAACTTCAATCAAGAGTGCGACTTCCATCAAGGCTAAGGGACGTGTCCAAGAGCAAGAGTTCAAGCCCTTGGTGGTTCAGCCAAGGCCGAATGCCACCCTTCCTATGTGGTTTTCACGTCCTTGTGGCATGGCTCGACGGGTAGAAGTGGTCGAGTTGTCAAATGATGAAGAGAGGGAGGCGCAGAGGCCATGGAAGTGATCGACATCTCAAGTGGTGAGGAAGGAGAGAGTGAGAAGAATGTGGAGGTTGTGGACCTTGTGAGTGAGAGTGAGTCCTTAGGGGTTTCGGATGAGTGGATGAACGACGAGGAGTTCAAAATCGAAGTGTGGGGCTGTTTGAATGAAAGTGACGAGGATGAGTACCCGAGTGGTGAAAATGAAAGTGAGGAGAGCACTGAGGGGTACGAAAGTGATGGAGAAGACATGGACGAGGAGAGTGGGGAGGGAAGCGAGAGTGAGCCCACTATGGACACCGAGAGCGAGGGGTCTAGTGAGATGGTGGACATTGAGGGCGACGATCCGAACCCCCATGGGTCCGAGGGTCCCGTGAATGTCTTGGATGACTATTTGGACTTAGCGGATCTTTGGGGCGAGGACCTAGATGCGGCTGTCCTTCATGAAGCCGCGGCTCAAGCTCTTAACGACGGGTGGGATATGGAGCCGTATGTGGAGCACCACCTTCCCGTGGAGGTGGGACAAACGCTGGTGGCCCAAGGAGTCACACAAGATGAGCCGGCTGGGCTCGAGGTTCCCGAGGAGCCGCCAATTCCTTGCATTATCCAAAGGCGGAGCCTCTTTTACAACCGAGGCATGGTGCTCGGAATCGAGTGCATGGTCAACATTGATGGTGGATGTGGCTCGAACTTGGTGTCTACGCTTGTAGTCGACCGAGTGGGGCTGCGTCCTATGTGCCTCGCCAAGCCTTATTCGCTCGAGTGGTTGCATGAAGGGGATTCCGTGGCGGTCACACACTATGTGTCCGTGCCACTCATCATCGGCTCCTACCATGATCTTATTAATTGTGATGGTGTCCCTATGCAGTCCACGGATATCTTACTCGGGCGACCATGGCAATGGGACCTCGATGTGCTACACAATGGTCGGTGGAACATACACCACTTCAACCACGACGACCAACTTATCATCCTCCGGCCCATGCACCTAAATGAAGTGGAGCCACTCTTAAGGCGTGGACCCGCCCGGTTGAGTCACCACGCCCGAGCCAACTACAACGTCAAGCGCAAGGATTCGTGGTCGAATCCTCCACAAGAAGGGGAGGATGATACGTCACGGACCGGGGCACTTTCTTTTGGCGTCTCCACACCGGCTCGGCCGCGTCCTGCGACGCCCGGTGCCTATCTTGTGCCGCGCCCCGCGCCCGGTGTCCGCCTCATGCCACGGCTCTCGGTGCCCGGTGCCCGCTTTGTGCCGCGCCCCACAGCGCCCATTGCCTCGCTCCAAGTCTTCGGTGCCGCGCCCCACGGCCCCATGGCTGAGCCTTCCCCGGAGCCCACACGCCTACACATCAAGTGAGGGAAGAAGGCCCTTTTTTAGGCCTAAGTGAAGAAGCCCGCCAAATCCAAAGTGGGTTCGAGCCAAGCCCAAAGTCTAGAACGACGGCTCATCGTTTTGGCCCATGAAGGCCCAATTTTGTAATAGAAATAGTATTTTTATTGTATTTAATTTTAATGTATTTTCTAGAAGCTAAATAAGGTCATTAGGTGAGTAACTTGGGCGACAAGCTTCTTCCTTGGAGAGCAAGGCATTCCACCGCCTCATTAACTCTTCCTTGGGCTCCAAGCACGCCTCCCCAAGCCTTGCCTATAAATAGCATGCTAGGTGCTCATTTGTTAGATAGGCTTAGAACTTGAACTTGAAAGACTTTTGTCTCTTTCGGGTTCTGGGCTTTTTCTCCTTCTCCCTTGGCGTGTCTTAGACCCAAGGGAGGGATGGGAGGTCGGCCTTGTTCGTAATATCAAGGTCCTAGCCAGGCACGTCTGGGTGAGATTCCCACGGCGTGATCGGGCTGACTTGTTCGAGTCTTCAAACAAATATTTGTCCTCTTTGGGTTCTCGGGTTGTACGGACTAGTTCCTGATCCTTGTACCCCTTAGTCGATCTCTCTTACGAGGGCTCGACTACTTATCCTTTTAATACAAGTTGAATTTATCCACAAAAATTGTGTCTTTGTTTATTCAAATACACGCCCAAAAAGAGTCCCATCAAACACAATCGACCTTACTTGATTCCAATCAAGTGTTAGAGAGCTCCTTCGACCAGAAGAAGAAACGATCCCTTGAGTCAAGACCCGTTAACCCGGGTCGGGACCCATCATTTGGTATCAAAGCTCCATTCGAGTAAAAGAGAACTCCTTCGACAAGAAGAAGAAATGATCCCTTGAGTCAAGACCCGTTAACCCGGGTCGAGACTCATCATTTGGTATCAGAGCTCCATTCGAGTAAAAGAGAACTCCTTCGACCAGAAGAGTAAACGATCCTTGAGTCCGAGATCCGTTAACCTGGGTCGGGACCCATCATACCTCAGGGTATTCTCAAGCAAATTGATAACGTATGTAAATCCTTCTTTTGGAACAAATTCGTACCAAACCACCATCCGCTTATTAGTTGGGAGCGGATTTGCTCTCCCAGAAATGAAGGAGGTTTAGGCCTTCGCTCGGCTGAAAATATTAACATATCTTTGCAGATGAAACTACTTTGGAAATTACTTACACAACCGTCTAATGTATGGGTACAAGTCATTACTGAAAAATACCTTCGTATGAACTCCATATTTGACTATCGGAAGAATAACTGCTCCTGGCAATTTGGATGCCTCTTGAATATTAGAGATACTTTCTCTCGAGGTCTTAGATGGCTCATTGGAAATGGTAGTTCGATCAACATCTGGAAGGACCCCTGGGTTCCAGACGTTGATTTGCTTCCATTCATGGATAACGCGGATCCTAACCTACGTGTCGCCAATTTCATTTTACCTGACCACTCCTGGGATCATGTGCTCCTTCAACATCTATTGCCGATACAAATTGTACATATCATAGCTCAAATTCGTATTCCATTTACAAATCAACCGGATCGTCTTATCTGGCGTCCCTCACCTGATGGGGAATTCTTGGTACATTCCGATGTCTCAATTATATCCCACCCCTCTTCCAATTCTACTGATGTATTTTCTTGGATTTTGGAAAACTAAACTTCCACCAAAAATTCAAAACTTCCTCTGAAAGGCTTCTGCGGATTGTCTTCCAACTACAGATCGAATCAATAGATATTATAACTCTGTCCCAAATCTATGTTCTCTTTGTGAACTACAGAATGAAAACCTCAATCATTTATTTTTTGAGTGTCCCTTCACCAAGAAAATGATTGCGAAACTCGGACAACTTCTAAACCACCACTTTACCCTTACTACTACCTATACATTTCAACAAAACATTCAGGAAACTCTAAAGCAAAATTTCGATACTTACTTATGTTTTCTATGGTGGTTTATCTGGGCTCATGGGAACGCAAAAATTTTTGATACATCTAGAATTAACCCTAATAGACTTCCGCCTGCACTGGCCTTTTCAGGTGCGCTTGAATGGGAAAGTGTGAATACCCCTATTAAAAAAATACACAAAACAACTCCTAAAAGGAATAAACATTCTGCCTGGAAAAAACCTCCTCCTAATTGGACCAAACTTAATTTTGACGCATCCAAATATAATAATGGTGTAACCCATGCTGGGTTTATCATACGAAATCAATCGGGATATGTTTTGTCGCTCGGTCGCCAGCAGCTCCCATCAATGCTTGTTGTTCAGGCAGAGGCTTCCGCCTTACTACATGCTCTTAGAAATATTTATTGTTCTTGTATGAACAATTTAATTATTGAAGGTGATAATTTGATTGTTATTAATTCTTTAAAACGCCAATGGAAAGTCCCTTGGGAATTATACTCAATTATTAATGATATTAGGAACATTATTAAGGTAATCCCCCATGTTTTATTTTTTCATTGTTTTAGGGAATCTAACGCTACTGCCGATTTCCTTGCAAAAAGACCTGTTAATCTTCAACGTCTTACTGCAGCCATCCAACTGTCATCTCCGTATCTTTCCGTTTCTAATTTGCCTGTAACACAGTCAAGGTGTTTGTTGAGTCAACAACCCTTGTTGTTTAATTTTTTAAAGATCATCCGTCGTGATGATTTAGGCTGTCCTTGTAATAGATATGTGGCCTAATTTTGGCTTATTTGAGCTAGTAGCTCCACAATCCAAAAAAATAATATGAAATTAACCTCACATTAGGATGACCCGTTTGAAAACATCTATCGACTTTGTTTATGAAAGTAAACGACTACAATTCGAAATATGAAACATAAATTATATTTATTGGTGGTTTTCTTTTCTTTTTTTCATTTTGTTTTATACATGTCCATTTCTCCGTAGTAAACATCTAATTCATTTCTTCTTCTTCTTCTTCTTTTATGCATGTATTTTTTATATATACATCCTAAAAAATCCTAATTTTTGGAGGGCAACTAAAATCTTAATTAAAATGTTAATAGAGTGTTTGAGGGAAGTACTTGTTACTAGATGACATACCTATTGGTATACAATATAACAACGCGCTAGACAACAAATTAGGTGACGGTTTTCACTCGACAAACAACGCAGGGTGTGCGTATCATGACAAAACGACCTCACAATAAAACGAATAAGCTAACCAACGCGTTGACACGCCCTCCTCTCATGAACGTACTGGAACTCCCCTCACGAAACCATTGGATAATCCCACTTGTCAAACTATCTTCAGGAGACAACGTGTCAGCCTCATCCCAATGGAGCGTGTGAAGACAACACGGTGTATTTTAAGCATCACCACAACATCGCGTCAGCATGACCTTAAGGGACCGTGTGAAAACAACATAGTATGCTTAAAGTCACGGCTCCGTCAAAACATAAACTTCTCTTCAAACATAATGTGCGCTAAACTGACTGGAACATATTCCGCAGTGTGAGGCCACCACTAAGGAATTAACACCTGTCTTGAGAATACCTAGTCATTCCTTTCGATGGTGGCCTTAGGGCGCTCCACACGCATGCTACACGATGTCTCCAATGGGGATATGCCACACTAGAGCCTGCTCGCCCATCCCACATTGGAAAGTCCAAAAATCCAAGTATCAAAATTCAATATAAATAGAGTCTATGTCTCAACTGCGAGTTGTCCAAGCATTAGACACCAAACTATCCTCATGTCATGACTTGACACCTTGTTCACCTCGCCTTGACCTAGGAAATGTCATGGCTAGGACCTTATGGCAGAGGTGAATACAATGATGTGAAATCTTTGTAGTTATACCCCACCCTTCTAGTTGTTGAAGTAGTGTCAAGTAATAGCGTATCAAAAATCAAAGAACCCTTAGATCTCAAACTCATCATACACTCCTCAAAAGGCAAAGCAGTCACACCAAGCAACTCCCTAATCTGCTCTCAGGTCAATCTACAAAGCTTATCACTAGGGTTATTCATCGGATCGCAGGAACCGATCCAAACCGAAGAACCGAACCGAACCGAGGAGAATTGACCTGAACTTGAGTAATTCGGTTCGGTGATTAGTTATAGGTTTAGTCAAGTTCGGTTCTCGGTTTGGATTGGGTTTGGTTCGGTTCGGTTCGGCTCTAGCTAAACCGAATATTTTATAAAAAAAGCCCTAGATAGCAAAACATTGGTTGAAGGTTGTAGAACCAACCCGTGTGCACTGTGCTACGCCTCTCAATTCTCGCAACCATACTCGTCCACAGTCCAACTCCCAACTCTTCCTTCGGCTCTTGCATTGCACAAGGACGAGTCGATGACGGCGCTCACTCTTCTCCGGCTGGCGATGGCGGAGTACTCTTCTTAGTAGGACGACGGACTTCAGAGCCTTCTTCGACGACGGCGGACAGCGACGGTCTTCGAACCCTTTTGTGCTTTTCTGGCAACAGAAAGACTTTTCTTCCTTGTTGGGCTGAGCTTCAAACTCACCCTCTTCCACTCTCCTTCAACGTCAACATCAGTTGGTTTTCTTTTCCCTCTATCTTTCAATCTTCTCCCAATTCTCCGTTTCTAAATTCTTAGCTTTTCATCTTATATTGTTTGCTTCTCATTATGATCGTTAGTTGCCTTGGATGTGGATATTGATCTGAATTTTGTGTCTTTTGGATGAACCTAGAAGTACAAAAACACTGCTTTAAGTTTCTGATTTATAGGTTTGGTTACAAACTTGCGATGAGTAGTATCGGATTATCAAGATTGCTTTCTAGACTTATCTGAATTTTGGTCATAGTTGAAAGTACAATTTGGAATGGTATGTATGAGGATTCTAATGAACGACATCAGATGTTTCCCTTTCAATTGAAACTTCTCTGGCTTTATAGTTTGGTCTCACTAAAATGCTGAACTACCCACCATCACCCTCAATTATCCCACTTTGCACCGACTCATCATAAGTTAATGATAATCATTTGTTACACATACTTTGTTTGTCATACAACATTCAAATTCATACATATTCGATTTGGTTTTATTTGGATCGGTTCCACTTTGGTCCAAATTTGGTGCGGTTCACAATTCGATCGGGTCACATATCGGTTTTTCGGTTTATTTGGATCTCAACAAAAATCCAATTTCCAATAACTGACCATTCGGGCAAAGCAAATCCAAACTAAATAAAACCAAAACCAAACCGAACCAATCTGATGTATTTTTGGTCGGTTCTCAGTCCGTACTATTCTGAAGTTCGGTTCTCGGGTTGGTTCGGTTGTCCTTGGCTCATTTCGGTTTTTGTCCAACAAACATCCCTACTTATCACAACCCTAGAAAGTAAGAACACCCCCATCATCAACAAAGGTTGATAAGAACTAAAGGACATGACCCTTATAAGTCACATCATATGACCCAATCAATCCACCTAAGCCACCTTGCACTAAAAGCCTATGGCTCATACAATCCAAGCTCACGTAATGTCTAAGCATGAAACAACTTGGTATAGAAACAACTTGGTAGAAACAAGGAATTACCCCAAAGCAAGAGTTGGAAGACCTTTTTGGCAAGAATCCGTAGGTGTAGATGGTAGAGCCGCAGTCTCGGTTTGTGCAATCGAAAAGATTTGAGCTTCTGGATTGAAACGTGGTCGTAGAAAGATGATGCTGCAGTCGCGGAGCTTAAAGTCTCATATCTTCGCCTCTACAAGAACTTAGTGGTCAATGGCGATGGATCCACGGTCGCTGATCTTGACAGAGAGTTAGGAGCGGAATTTAAAGTGGCAACAATATCGAGGGGTTGACGAAACAAGGGAAATAACTCGACGATGTAGCAGACGACGACTGGGTAGAGAAGGGATCGAAGGTGGCGATGCTAGAGTCGACGACAACCAAATCTGTCCAAGTGGAGATCTGGTGGAGGACAGGTGTCTTAGTGGCTCGAGAAGAAAGCGGCGGCTCAAGAGCTTAGGATAAGATGTCAACCAAATGAAGGGCGGTCGGCGGTGTTGGATCCACTGAGTCACGTTCGCGGATGTAGAAGGAAGGGAGAGTTTAGGGTAGAGAAGGAAGAGTGGGAAAGAGAAAGAATGGGGTGTTCTGCAATTTAGATATTGTATTCTAGAGTAGTTGGCGGTGTTGGATCGCCAACCACTGCAATCACAGTTTACGAACCTGTATTCTAGAAATTTTGGACGAAACACATGATCACATGTGAGCTACCGTGGTCACGATTCCACCACAGAAAGTTCTTTCAAACCTAGTACCTGCATGTTAGCCCGGAATATGCAAATAAAAAATATAGAAAAAGATCTAAGAAAAGAAAAGGGAACGAACTACTTACCTCAGCTTGCGTCCCAAGTAGTGTCTTTGTTTAACATCATTGGCTCTACATCTCCGTAAACTTCACTTCCTTCCCGTCATCTCCATGATAAAAATCCTTTGGCAAGATTTATGACGGTGTTGGTAGTCTCTAGAAATGGCCCGCCTAATAGGATGGATGCCTCCGTCGACTTGTTATTCATTTCCAACACAAAGAAGTCAGTTAGGAAAATCAAATCGTCCACTTGTAACAATACAACCTCTACTAAGTCCTATGGACTAACATTGGAGTGGTCCGCCCATTGTATAATTGTTTGGCCCAACTTGCAACGACTCATATAAGGAGGAAGCCATGACATTAGTGAAAGCGCCAAGATCAATCAAATCTGTGTCAATAGAAGTGTCGCCAATAATGCACTTTTTTCATAAACGTTTTTGAAACACGACTGATTTTTGTTCATGATTCTTCACCTTTTCTAGCCTTTAGGCTTCCGGTCTCTCTTAGTTGTGCAAAGCTCCTTAAGAACTTAATGAATCGGGGAACGCGCTTGACCATCTTAAATAACAGAATATTCACTTTGCACCTAAAGAAGGTCTCAAAGATCTTCTTATCATGTTCGGGTTTCCTAGTGTCCTTTAGTGCTTCGAGAAAAGGAGCGAGTTGCTTTTGAGAGTGGTGTTGTGGAAAATAAACCCACACATAGGTGTCTTTAGTCTCTCTAGTCAACCCGTAGTCGCGGTTGATAGCCTATAGTTACGGATCTTCGGAACATGCGAGAGATTTTGGATCTCCGTCACCTCAGTCATAGGTCTTAGTGTCACGGTCATGGTTGAACTTGTTGTGTTCTCGCTCACTCTCGTCAATTCCCCGCGAATTAACTCCTAGCAATTGTGGCTCACATCAGTCTCCATGCCGCAATAATGGTCAGCACACCTGCAATCGCGGATGTTCTCTTGGACTTGATTCTCAACTTTTGCTTTAGATCCGTGGTCACGGGTGCTGTCCCATGGTCGTGGTTTCTTGGAATTCATTCCTTCAATGTGAAACTCTTTACCAATCTATAACATGACGGCATTCACACACTCTCTCTAGTTCGTGTGTTGAGAATGCAATTTACCTGAGTCTCTTGCCTCCAACCAATCAAGAACAGTTGCAATCTGACTCAATTGATTCTCTAGATCTTTTACCGATGCTTTAGTCTCATGATTCTCATTGATGAGTTAATTCAAATCAACATCATTGGCCATATTTTCTAGTGGGTTTGGAATTCTTCCAACTTAACAATGCACAGAAGGGTTCAAGAAAGATGCTTTAGCTAGATAGGGTAAATCTGAATTTGGCATGCAATTACAAACACTTAGCCAAATTACTAATATGACACATACGAAACTTGAACAAGAAGTAAGAGAATGAACAAAAGGAAGATCTTTTTTTGACAATTTTTTTAATAAATAATGCACAAAAATCAAACTAATTTACCAATGAAACTGAAAATAAAAGAAAAGTCTAGATTTATGTGAAGAAATTTAGGCTAAAAGAAAGCATGATTGTCCAACAATTAATAAATTCCCCATTACTGATCCATTCTTCAATCATTTTGCAATAGTTTATGTATCTGGACTACTTTTCTACAAGGGAGCCATACCTCAACACATCCCTAAGATTGTATCCCATTATAAAGGTGTGGACAACAAGCAAGGTTTCGGCGAGAGAAACAAACGAGCTAGAGGTGAGGTTTGGAGAAGGGATATTATGAGGCCAAGTTGAATTCAATCATGGTGAACATGTAGATGAACCTGCCACAAGGCACGATGATCAAGGTTTAGGGAAGGAGAAACAATATGGTGATGGAGATAACACCCCTATAGTAGGGACACAACGTACCGTGGAATGAGCCTACTTTGAGGAACCATAATGATTTTGCTGAAATTGCGGCCCTATATGTATATATGATCCGTAGTATTGGATGTTTCGCTCAGACGAGTCTCGCTCACCCATCTGATGTTGGGGTGTTATCCGAAGGCACTTTAATATGTCAAGTCATGACTCAAATTTTCAATGTTCTCTAGGAGAACTACACAAGTTTGGGAAGTTTGTGACAGATGCTGCTATTTTCAACCGAATGACAAGGGTTGTTGAACGATACATGTTTGAACTAACACGAGGGCAACATAAAGAAGATGAGAAAGCTAAGAATGATGAGTAAGTTTTGGAACACGAGGAAGAGGACCATGACCTATATCTTGAGGAAGATGAGGTAGAGTTCATTATCCAAGAGACAACGGAAGAAGTCGAGGAAGAGTACCATGAGGAAGATACAACGGAGGAAGATTAGGAAGAGGAGCATGGTCAATAATCTTGAAACAGAACAGGGTCTAGCTGAAGCTGAGGAGGCGGATGAGAATGAGGAGGAAGCAGAGGGAGAGGAGGGAAAGGAGGGAAGGGAGGGAGAGAAGGGAGATGAGAGAGGGGAGGGTGATATGCTCTCTTTAGGTTAGGACAACTCTTGTATTTTAGGGCTTTAGTGAGTGTGTTTAGGTTAGAGTTTGAGCTCAATTGTAATATGAAGACCGAAGACACAAGTTATGAAGATACAGAGTTTTCCAGGCTAAATTTCCAGTGAAGTTCGCCATTGACCCATATCCGCAGGTGCGGTGTCCCAGCCGCAGTCGCGGTGAAGCAAGGTGTCGACCATCCATTCCTATGAAGGCCGCAGGTCCGCCGCCATGGCCGCAACCGCGGTTGCAGCCGCCTTAGAGAACCGAAGACCGACCTGCCGCGGGCGCAGTGGTGCCTGATCCGGAGCCGAACGCGTTTTCGTCTATCTTGTATCATTTTCTATCTTTTGTCTCTTTCCTTGTATATCTCGGGGAGCCTGATCCTTGGGTCTATACAAGGAGGAGCTAGCCTTAGGTTTTAGGTATCTTATCTCTTATCTTGACATTCATCAACTTTATTGTATTTTGCTCTCTTGCTATGGAGAACTAATCTCCTTTGGAGTTTATTCAATCAAGGAATCTTTATTATGAAATCGTGAAATTCTGGTAACTTCTTTATCCTTAGGTCTTTATTGGTACTCTTGTGCTTCATCCCATGATCTTTGTTTGATTATATGAGCTTGATCAACTTATTTAACTGGCTTAGATCTATTGTTTGAGTTAGGATTGGTTGTCTATGCATCTTTCCTATTCTCGAAACAACTCTATTCTAGGACTGTGAACTAGATTAGGGAAGAGTATTCAATGGTTGTTTTATGCATGAGACTCCTAGCTTCATTGCATGATTCAATTTCCTATTATCCTTGTGTTCATTGCATGATTTGAATTAAGCGTTCTTGTTCATATCATAGTTTCGCTAGGACTGTGGACTAGTGGATAATTAAGATAAGGATTGGAATTAACCTATGAATATAAAGAAGTGGATGAATTGATGATCGATGGATTAATAAAGTGGAACTGATTGAATGAACTCTGCTTGCTATAATTGATAAGAAACCTTCTTCAAAAACCCCCGTTTTGTGTATGTTGCATGATTGAACTATAATCTACATAAGAATTAGATTATCTTGGGTTCGACCCCTTACTTACTTGCTTTGTTTCTTTGGGTTTTATTTTTGATATTGGGAACAACGACTTTGCCCGAGTCAGAGGGAGAGGACCATGATAGGGTTGCTGCTATTGTATCCTCTAACGGGGCTAAATGATGATCATCCTACTATGCATAAGGGTGCTTCCAAGCTTGATGATGAGAAACCTCATAGCAGGGGGTTGAAACTATTGATTGTATAAACTCATAAGGGGTTGCTCATCATCCAAGTGAGGGTGAAGACAACATGGGCATTGAGCCGAGCAGGATCACTCCGCAAGACCTATTGCATATGGTAATTAGTATTCTTGAATAGTACTACAAATTCATTAGGTTGGTCCTTGCTTCTTAGTCGTGGATAATAGTACCAAACCATATATTATTTGTGAGATGCATAGTATAGGAAGTGCAAAGTGCACCCCTTATATTTATCTCACGTTATATGATGTGAAATGCACAATCTAGGCAATACAAATTGCATGCCCTATAGTTACGCAGTATTACCCTACATGGTGAGCAGTTATGAGTTCCTTTTGATTTCAGGACATCCAGGCTAGAGGACTTGTTGGGCAAATGTTCTCACACCCTAGAGTTTGATATACTAATGCAAGGATGAAGTTATGTCAAAAAAATAGTCATTGTATGAATTGGGCAATGTTCAAGGGAAAAATGATGAACCGATTCTTTTCGTCTATAATGCAAGACGAGAAGCAAGATAAGGTGTATAATCCCAAGGTGGAGGGACTAAGTGTATTGGAGAGAGTGAAGAAGTTTAATCATTTGCTTTAATATGTCTGGCCGGAGTTTGCCACCGAGGAGTCGAAGATTCATCGCATCCATAAATGGATGAGCAATACTATCAAACCATGGATGATGACTCGTACCTTCTTATCGCTTGAGGAATATGTTGACCATGCCTACAGAATGGAGGTCACCTTAGGCGAAGCTGAAAAGAAGAAGGATAGTGTGGGAAAATCTCACTATCAGGGTCAAGGAGGATCCAAGCAGTCTACAACACCACAACCGTTTGTGTGGTCAATGAAAAACAAATTTGACTCATTCATGAATGACTCTTCTAACGAGTCTATGTAGAAGAAAGGTTTCGTGGTTTTCCACAACTGTAATGAAGAAGGTCATATCAATAGAGACTGTACTAAACCCAAGAAAACTTGTTTCAATTGTGGAATGGAGGGACATGTTCGTTGTGCCAAAATCAAAGATAATAACCCAAACAATGCAAACACAGTATAGCAAGCAAGCAAGAGGTCGAACCCAAGAGAATAAGTTTCTTAGATGTATTTTAGTTCGTTTCATGCAAATCAAACAAAGGGGGAATTTTGAAGGAGGTTTCAATCAATATTAATAGGCAGAGTTCATTCAATCAATTCCACTTTATTAATTCGTTGATCATCAATTCATCCACTTCTTTATATTCCTAGGTCAATTCCAATTCTTATCTTAATTATTCGCTAGTCCACGGTCCTAGCAAAACTATGATATGAACAAGGACGCTTAATTCAATCATGCAATACACACAAGGATAATAGGAAATTGAATCATGCAATCAAGCTACGAGTTTCATGCATAAAACAATCATTGAATACTCTTCCCTAATCTAATCCACGGTCCTAGAATAGAGTTGTTTCGAGAACAGGAAAGATGTAGAGACAAGGAAAGAGGCAAAAGATAGAAAAGGAAACAAGATAGAAAAGATTTCGTCCGCTACGGAACTCGGCATCACCTCGACCGCGGCACAACCACCGCGCCCGCGGCGGGTCTATTTTCGGGTTGGCTATGTCGGCTTCTACCGCGGCTGCGGCCATGGCGGCGCGACCGCGGCCTTCACAGGAGTAGATCGTCGTCACCTTCCTTCACCGCGACCGCGGCATAGGAACCGCGCCTGCGGAATATGGCCAGTGGCGAACTTCTCTTCAATTTAGCTCTAAAAACTCTCGATTTTTCATATCTTGTGTCTTCGGTCTTCGTATTACAATAACGCTCAAATGTAACTTAAACACTCTCAATAACGCTCTAATATACAAGAGTTAAACCATACAAAATAGGCCGAATCATATTCTCCCATACTTAGATCTTGCTCGTCCTCGAGTAAGCTCAAACTAAATATGACAAATCAGCATATCTAAGATCTCAGGAAATACAAGGGAAAACAAAACACTTCACTCATAACCCAAATCTAAAGAGACAGAGAAATCATGAGCATAAAACAATGAAGCTCCAAACACACACCTCACAACAATATATATCACTCAAGCTCTACAAAGTGTAGAGCAAACCTAGGATCTACCCAGATCTAACATGTAAGCCCCAAAGTCCCCAAGTAAGAATGATCCTAAAACACTCGAATTTTTCCACTCAATTCTGCTTAGGCGCCCTTTCGGGTTTTCACCTAACCGCTCTTTTCATTTTTCTATAGGTGTGCTCACAAATACTCACAATCACTCATGAACCTCATATTATCCCAGCTTAATGTTGGTCCGAGTTACCTGCTTATTGCATGAGCCGCCCTTTCGGGTTTTCGACTCATCCCAGGATTTATATGCCTTTTTTTTTCAATTTTTATGGATTTTTCTATCTCTCTTTTATTATGCAAAAAATATGGTGCAAGTGCTCCATGAAAAGAAGAAAATAAAAAATCTGAAGCAAATCTCTAACTACACTAACTAGGATAAGCGAATGCGAGTACTCCCTCCCCCATACTTAAATCCTTCATTGTCCTCAATGAAGAAAAGAGAAAGGATAGAAGCAAGGAAGAAGGAAATTAGAAGACTCACAATCGATGAAGAGAGGTGGAATGGAAGAAATCTTCAAAGGTGGTAGAAGAATGGAAGAAAAGACTTCAGAATACCGTTCTGTAGGCAAACCGCGGGCGCGATGGGAGGGGCACGTGCACAGAAACACGGCAGAGAGAAAAAAGTCAGCGTCGGGCAAACCACCACGGGCGCGGCAGATGAGGCTCGGGCGCGGTACTCGAGCAGTGACGAGGTCGTGACTTCGTCTCAAACTATGTGATTTGCAAACAACCTTCGTAAGTCAGCTCGTCTCTTGGGAGATGGATGAACACTTGAATTCGAGCCGTGGAGAAGAAAGCCCGGGGGAACAAAGTTCCCCCATACTTAGGCTTTTACACATAACCAAAAGAATGGAACTCTAAAGATGAATGGAAAGAATATATAGAAGGGGTGGAAAGATAGAAAATGGAAGAGAATGGATATATAAAGATGGAAGATATAAAGATAGAGTGGGACCAAAAAGTCCTCTTTTTTTTTTTTAATAAAGCGAGCAAAAACCGAGACGCAATATGGTTGCCGCGAGCACGGGCTAGTACCTATTCGTCTGGGCGTCACTGGTGGTCCACCGTGGGCGCGACAGGAGCGGCGCAGGTGCGATTTCGTACCAATATGTCCTTTCGGACCTAGTACTTGCATGTTAGCTCGAAAACGAATTAAATCCTAAACTAACAATGGGAAAAACAATCTATCTAATCCTTGGTTTGCCTCCTAAGCGGCGCTTTTGTTTAACATCGTTGGCTCGACGTGGATACGCTCAATACGGGTCCTCATCAATGTGGAATCGGACCTCGTTGCCACCATGAGATATGGTAAGTAAACCGTTCGCAACATCTATCACCGTCCTAGCGGTCTTCATGAATGGGCGACCAAGTAAGAGAACCGGGTCATAGTGCCCTTCACCAATCTCCATCACATAGAAATATGCAGGGAAAATCTAACCATCGACCTGCACTAAAACATCCTCCACTAACCCTTTCGGGTGCACGGTAGAGTGGTCAGCCAATTAATAAATAAATCTGTGTTTTTCAAAGGACCTAGGCCTAACTTCTCATATATGCAAGTAGGAAGGACATTGATGGATGCACTGATGTCTTCCTATTTGGTAGTGTTTTATATGTGTATTCCTTTGTAAATATGTTTCTTTCCCCCTCTTTTCTGGTGTGTTTTGTTCCTTCTTAGCTTAGTTCCCGCATTTCTATGAGATTCGGAGACTATGCGTGTTTTTGTGTGTTTTGTAGGCATTTTGGCAAGGATCAAGGATAATTTTGAAGGTGAATCGAGGCATGGAGCAAGGCATGAGACAAAGAAGGAAGGAAAGGAGCAAGCCATGAAGAAAACAAGAGGAAAAGCCAAGAAGCAGAGGTGGCACGAGTTGTGGATCGAGTTTGATCGAAGCCGGGCCTGAGATGAGACTTTGGCCATGGACCGACGTACCCAGTAAGTCGGGCCCGACGTCCCTCCGTGTCGGTCCGAGTCGGTTTCGTGTGGATTGGACGCCAAGGCATTGAGATATAGACTTCCACATTTGCCCCTCACCTACAAAACCCCTCTTGTCTTCTAATTGGAGGAGGTTCCCAAATTAAGACACAAACCTCTCAAGACAAGACAATACTTGGAGAGCAAGGAGAAAGGAGAGGAGAAGGAGAAGAGAGAGATTCGGCCAAGGAGAGGAAGAGATTGCTAGGTTTGATTGTTAGTTTAGCTTTGCTTTGGTTTGATCTTTTGGATTTGGCAACCTTGGGATTGTGGATTGATTTTGATTTGTGAATGAAATTTGGCCTTGGTTTGAGATCGATGATGATGATTGTGATGCTTTATGATTTTGTTGCTTTCATTACTTGCCATATGGAGTAGATCTCCTTGATCTTGGGTAATGGGGGAAAACTCTAGCTAGGTTGAGCTAGGAACCCCAATTCCATAAGCCTTGAGTACTTGATCTAGGAGCCCACTCTACATAGAGCTACAATTCCTTGCGAAAGTGGGGGATCAAGGCTTGTGATTGGAGAAGTAACGAAAGTGAAAAGCATCCATCACAAGACCTTGCTTCGAAGGGGAGAAGCGAAAGCCAATCTCCCCATGATCGATTTGTAGAAGTGGTTTGGACGGGGTGGAAGCCTCTCGATCTAACCTAGTTTGATCATCACTTATTGCTTGAATTGGGGTGGAAAAGGCTCAATCTACTAGAGAAGGAACCCAAAGCCCAAGATCTACTTTCAATCCCTTGAGTTCGACATCCCCAGGTACATCGGTCCCGACTTTCTCAGTGTCGGTCCCGACATCCTTCCTTCCAGCCACATCGGGCCCGACGTGACCTTGTGTCGGCCCCGGTTGCTCCTTTCGTTTTCCTTTGTTTTAAGTTCTCTTTTCCTGTTTTCAAGTATTGTGGCACATCAATCGAGTAGATTTCCCGAGAGTTCGACACCCACCACGTACTACATCGGGGTCGGGTTATAAAATGTATATCTAGACCCTCGCATCCGTGAGCGATCATGCACCTAAATCTAGCATGACATGCTCAATTTTGGTTTCTCCAATCGAGACAAGGACGGTGAATCTTCCTAGATCTCCACATTTTTCAGGCAGATGTTTCTGGAGAAGTGAATTAACCGACTCGGTGTTGCTATCCTTAGGCTTTTCAACTAGAGCTACTTTTTCAACTTTAGGTTTGGACCTTTGTTTTCTTTTAATAGTGCAAAGCTCTTTCATGTGCAAAGCTCTTTCATTAAATTAGCAAACCGAGGGACACCTTGAATGAGATTAAGAAGAGGAACATTTACCTGGCAATTGGCGAAGGTCTTGAAGAGTTCCTTGTCATGTGCCGGCTTCCTCGTATCTTGAAGTGCTTCCGGGAAAGGCTGAGAAGGCTTGCGCGGCGAGGGTTCCGCGGGCACGGCACTTCGTCCGTTATTGGCTCCGGGGGTTTTGTCGAGTTTCCACGGGCGCGGTGATGTGAGCGCGGGCGCGGATTCTCGACAGAGACCTTCTCCTCAAGTTCTGTGTGATCGCGGTGATCGCCGCGGGTGCGGCTGGGAGAGCGCGGGCGCGGAATGGCGCCAAAAGGTGGCTCTTGACTCGCAACATCTCTACCGCTCCTCAATTGCGTGGAACTCACATTCTCTTTATGATTGAGAGGTTGAGAAGGGAGTTTCCCAGAGTCCTTAGACTCGAGCCTGTTGATCATGGTGGCTAGCTGGCTCAGCTGAGTCTCCAAGTTCTTTACAACGGCTATCGTCTCTTGATTCTCCTCAATAAGGGCATTGATGTCATCATTCTGAGACGGTGCAGGCGCTCTCGGGGCATAATTATTAGATTGGAATTGTTGTTGCTGGCCCTGAGGAGCGTACTGCTGCTACTGCTGTGGTGGATCTTGCTGCTGTTGGTTGTTCCACCGAAAGTTAGGATGGTTCGCCCACCCCGGATTGTAGGTGTTAGAGAAGGGATCATTTTGGGGGCGGGGCGCACCATAATTCCCGACGGCGTTTACCGACGCCTCGGGCTCCTGGATCGTGGGGCACTGGTCGGTGTGGTGGCTTGCATCATAACATAGGACACAAGAATTGACTTGTTGTGCACCCTTCTTCATGAGCAGCTGCTTCAAAAGATCTTTGAGTTCCCTTACTTCAGCATTCAGGGACTCAATCACCACATTGACGGACCTCACATTAGTCTGCGCTCACTGATTGCGAGCTTGCTCAACAAGAATGTCAATCTTCTCAAACGCTTACGCGGGAGTCAAGTTCTCGTAACTGCCTCCGCAAGATGCATTCACAAGACGTTTGTCGGCGTCGCAGAGTCCCTCAATAATATAGCATATGAGGTCCTTGTCAAGATAGCCATGGTAGGGACAACTAGCGATGATCCTCTTGTAGCGCTCATAATAGTCACAGAGATTCTCGTCCTCCCCTTGCTCCAAACCATTGAGCTGCTTCTTGATAGATGTTTGTTTGGAAGCAGGGAAGTACTTAGCCTTCTTCATCTCGGCCCATGTAGTGATCGATCCCGGCACCAAATAACGGAGCCATGCTTTAGCGGAGTTGGCCAATGAGAAAGGGAAAGCTCGAAGCTTTATTTGATCCTCCGTAACGTCGGTTGGCTTCATGCTCACACACACAGCATGGAACTCCGTCAGATGCTTGTTCGGGTCTTCACCACTCAACCCGTGGAAGGTGGGTAAGTGGTGGATGAGCCCGGACTTGAGCTCGAACGTCACGCCCTCCCCGAGATCGGGGAGCTGAACAGTCAGTTGTTGTTGTTGAAGGTTAGGCGCAGTGAGTTGGCGAATAGTTTGATCCGCCATGACTTCCTCTGGTTCAGAATCAAAGAGAGAGAGGGGGTCTAGAAGTTTGTAGGATGCAGAAGCTCTGAGAGCACTCCTTATCTTCCGAAGAGTCATGTTAATTTCTAGATCAAAGCGAACAGGAGAAGTATTAGTAGACCGGGTACGGACCATAAGACAGTTCGAACCCAAAGGGTGTTTCTGGGCTCGAACCGCGGGAGCGCCGAGGGGGCCGCGGGCGCGGTTCTGGCACAGAAATGAAAAAACGAACAAAAATCAAACAAGAAAGGATTCCCCGGCAACGGCGCCAAAATTTGACTCGGCTAAAGTCGTTGTGCCAAAATCAAAGATAATAACCCAAACAATGCAAACACAGTATAGCAAGCAAGCAAGGGGTCGAACCCATGAGAATCAGTTTCTTAGATGTGTTTTAGTTCGTTTTATGCAAATCAAACAAAGGGGGAATTTTGAAGGTGGTTTCAATCAATATTAACAAGCAGATTTCATTCAACAATTCCACTTTATTAATTCGTTGATCATCAATTCATCCACTTCTTTATATTCCTAGGTCAATTCCAATCCTTATCTTAATTATTCGCTAGTCCACGGTCCTAGCAAAACTATGATATGAACAAGGACGCTTAATTCAAATCATGCGATACACACAAGGATAATAGGACAATTAAACCATGCAATCAAGCTACGAGTTTCATGCATAAAACAATCATTAAATACTCTTCCCTAATCTAATCCACGGTCCTAGAATAGAGTTGTTTCGAGAACAGGAAAGATGCATAGACAACAACCAATCCTAATTCAAACAATAGATCTAAGCCAATTAAACAACTTGACCAAGCTCATATAATCAAACAAAGATCATGGGATGAAGCACAAGAGTATCAATAAAGACCTAGGGATAAAGAAGTTACCAGAATTTCACAACTTCATAATAAAGCTTCCTTGATTGAATAAACTCCAAGGGAGATTAGTTCCCCATTACAAAAGAAAGCAAAAAGTTTTATTTGATATGAATTAAGATAAGAGATGGATACCTAAAACCTAAGGCAGGCTCCTCCTTATATACCTCAAGGAACAGGCTCCCCGAGATAGATAAGGAAAGAGGCAAAAGATAGAAAAGGAAACAAGATAGAAAAGATTTCGTCCGCTTTGGAACTCGGCATCACCTCGACCGCGGTAAAACCACCGCGCCCGCGGCAAGTCTATCTTCGGGTTGGCTATGTCAGCTTCTACCATGGCTGCGGCCATGGCGGCGCGACCGCGGCCTTCACAGGAGTAGATCATTGTCACCTCCTTCACCGCGACCGCGGCATAAGCACCGCGCCTGCGGAATATTGCTAGTGGCGAACAACTCTTCAATTTAGCTTTAAAAACTCTCGATTCTTCATATCTTGTGTTTTCGGTCTTCGTATTACAATAACGCACGAATGTAACCTAAACACTCTCAATAAAGCTCTAAAATACTAGAGTTAAACCATACAAAATAGGGCGAATCAGTTGCACAGAGTAACAAAATCTCATCCGGGTCAATCTACTTCAGTGTATTCTACTACGAAGAATAGGGGAAAGGAACCGATGGCATCCGCAAGTTAGGGACAACAACTGTACGAGATGTGCCAGTCCAACTTGCCTATTGTCCCTGAAGAGTAGTTAGTCTCTTCTTGGTTCTTCCAAACTGGAGAGCTTGTGATCTACGTTTAAACCTTTACTTTTAACCCTTTTGTACCCTAACCATAGTGGTTGCTTAGATCTTGTAAGTCGATCATCTTTCCTTATGAGGATATCGTATTTTTGAAAATCAGTTAGATGATTTTTATAATCAATATATCTTTTAGAATGTTAAATCAGATTATATTAATAAATTAAGTTCATAAGTAAATAACGCATTATTAATCTTCGACTCTTGTCGTGTGGTCTTCTCAAAACCTAGTTCGAGTGGGAGAGCCCTTCAATTTCTCTTGAAGCTTGACAAGGCGATCATCCTAGAAGTTAATTCATGTCCCGATTCTGTGTATTGGATAGCACCAGTTGCCAGTTTGGATGACAAAGTAAGCATATAAGATCCACGTACCAAAAGCTTATACAAAACAATTCTCGATGTCATGAAGTTACAAATTGCTAGTATCATCGTAGTCTAGTCGTTAGTATGATGACGTAGATAAGGTGCTTCTCATCCCCGAGTATGCCGAGAAGACTACGTTGTTACCACTTTAAACCGACAAGGGAATGTTGACAAATCAACAAAAGTCGTACATTAGACTAAGACACAACCTAAGAAACTTGAGGAACCGTGTAAAAGATGCAAAGTTGTTTCCCAGGCTTATTGTCTTGAATAAAGAACCAGGGTTCTTTAAGGGGGTACTACGGCTTGTACTTCCTGTTCAAGATCAGATATTCTGTATGTACTCCATCCTTGTAAGTATGATAGGGTAAGAGTTGAACAAATTTGGAATAGGGTTGAACAAATTTGGCATAGGGTTGAATAGATTTAGAACAGAATTGAACACATTTGGCACATAGGTGAACAAATTTGGGAATTAACAATTAAAAATTAAAATGAACAAATTGAAGAAAGAACTAATGAACATTCATTCAGTTAAAAAATCACACACATGCATATTCATATAAGCAAAATCATCTTGCAAAAGAAACGAAAAATATGGTAACATATATATTCAGATTTAAAACATTCTAACGAGAATCAACAAAAAAAAACACACACGTAGTCGAAGGACTACATGAAAAATTGACTCGGATTACATGTAGGGACATTCGTCCATATATAGTAAACTACAATCGCACGTGCACGTGGGAATATAACTAGAAATCATGTGGTAGGGACAAAAGTCAACTACAAATTTGTTCTAATCCCCACTGTACACTTCAACTAACTCATTCATCATCGATTATAATAGAAAACAAGTAGATAAACTAAAAAGCAAAAGATCTAGGGTTTCAAAAGCAAAATTAAGAGAGATGAATAGGCACAAACCTTACTCGTTTCCGAAAGTAGAAGTAGCCTTATCCACTTCGATTGCGTTGCTTGGGATTTGATTGAAAAACTGAAGAGATTGGATCAAACGCTATCGATTTGATTTGCTTGTTGAGTAGGGAGAAAATTATGGTCTGTTTGAGAGCAGACAAAAAGTTGCGAAAAATGAAAAGTAAAAAGTGAAAGAACAGGAGCGTGATTTGCACGGCTCTCAAATTTTAATTAGAACCGTTAATAACCGTTTGATCATGTATAATCGAATGATGGAGACACATTCCTATTTCTCACACAACCCTCCATTCTTCTAGGAGTTTTACTGTTCTTATTTTTATTTTGGAAAATTGGACGAAAATAATCTCAAGTATCGAGTTTCAAACGAAAATAATCCCAACTTTAGAAATCACCGTCAACGATCCGAACTATTACACTATTAAATGAAAACGATTTTCCGGTAACTTCTCCGTTAAAATGGGTGACGTGGCAGACGGAAATCTTACGTGGCAAATTGACATGTAACATTTTTATTTTTTCTTTACAAGTCACTCAAATAGAAAAAACAAAAGCCACGTCACATAAATTATTAGAGTGTAAATATTGGTAGACCAAATAATTTGGCCATAAAATTAAAATAATAATATCTTTTTTATACTTTATATTTTCCTTTTCTTCCAAATTTTTATGCTTTATCTTATATGGGACACTTGTCCATCCCACAATGAAAGACCAACCTAGAGTTTTGGCCATCACAACCAAAACTACACCCTCTCTCATCCACTTTCTTCCTTTTTAATATTTTTTTAATCTATGACCAAAGTTTTGTCCAACCATTGTGAATACTCTTAGATTAGATATCATCAAACAAAAACCAAAAAAAAACTTCAAAGTCAAAATTAACATTTCCCATCTGGACACCGAAGAACAATGGTGAAGAACGAACATTTTATAGATCTGGATAACGAAGAAGAACAATAAAACAAAGAAAAATTCGTCTTCACAACATCAACATTGTTTGCGGAGCGGTTCAAGTCCAACTCAACCCAAACTCCTCGCCGCCTCCTGTTTCCGTCCCCTCGCCGCCGAACCACCTTCATCCACCGCCGGCGAAGCGACGCCACCAACCTGACGACGTGTCTGTACCACACCTGCCTCGGAACTCGCTGTATCGCCATCGTGTCCCCTCCGGGAGGTCGGTGGGAGATTCTGAGCGAACGGTGATGGATTTCCAGGTTTCGTCGGTTGAGCTTCAATTACAGGGGGCGATTGTGGTTGTGGAGGTGGAGAAGGGGCGTCTATGGCAAGAGCTTGTTGAGCGGAGGACAGAATTAGAGCGGCTATGGTGGAGGTTGATTTGGATTTGGGATTAGGCTTTTGACGATTGGGGATTTGGGAGTTCGTGATGAAAGTCCGCCTTTTGGAGATGGAGATCAGGGAATTCGACACTCGTGTATGAATGGGGGGGGGGGGGGGTGTACTTGGACTCCACTGCCGAACAAACTGGAGGAGAGCAGAGGATTTGAGGTGGCCATGGCTGAGTAATGGAGATTGGGGATTTTTTTTTGTTCTTCTTTTTTTTTGTTCTTTTTTTTTCGATCGAAGTATTGTTCTTCTTCAGTATCCAGGGGATGCTAATTTCGATTTTGAAGAGTTTTTTTTGTTTTTGTTATTAATTAAAGATGAACAATATGTGATGTGGTTTTTGTTTTTTTATTTATTTGAGTGACATGTCAAAGAAAAAATAAAAATGTTACATGTTAATTTACCATGTTAGATTTCCGTTTACTACGTCACCCATTTTAACGGAGAAGTCACCAGAAAATCGTTTTCATTTAATAGTGTAATAGTTCGGATCGTTGACGGTGATTTCTAAAGTTGGGATTATTTTCGTTTGAAACTCGATATTTGGGATTATTTTCATCCAATTTTCCTTTTATTTTTATTATTTAAGACGGTACTCCCTCCGTTTCACAATAAGTGTCGTTTTAGCACTTAAAATTTGTTTCATAATATGTGTCGTTTTAGGTTTTCAAAGTGATTTATTAGGGGTGAATAATGATAATTTTTATTGGAATGTGTATTTGTTGACTAAAGTTGTTCATTCATTGGCCAAAAAAAATGTAATGAGTGGTAAGATTAAGAAAAAGTTGTAAGTTTTAAAGTGAATGATTGCTTTTCTTAAAAATTGTGTTAAGAGCTAAAACGACACTTATTATGAAACGGAGGGAGTATTAAAGTTTTGTCCAATACTAAAAGAAGAGAGCGTATTTTATCAAAAAAAAAAGAAAGAAGAGAGCGTATGTGGTGTGTGAGTGGGGAAGGTATGTGTGTGGGGGGCGTTCCTTGATCCAACTCAAAAGCCACCCAAATTGTGTGGGGAGGGGATTCCTTATTGGTCGTCCGTGGGAAATCAATCCAGATTCAATTTCAATCACTCCTGCCTGCCTGCCTGCCTGCCTGCCTGCTGGAACCCATCAAAGATACTCCTCTACTCTCTCTCTCCCGTCTTCACCAAACAGAATCTCTCATATCCCAAATTCACTCTCTTTTCCTCTTCTTCTTCTTCTTCTCTCCGGCGAGTTCAATCCTTTGGTCAAGTACAAGTCTCCAGTTAACATGGACTGTTGGGCTTCTTCCTCCTCTCTCAAGACGGACAACGAATTCGAGAAGCTTGTTCTTCGGATGAATCCTCCGAGGTCTTTTCTTTCACTTCCTAGATCCCTCTAGTTTCTCATTTAATCGAGATTGATGCTGTCGGTCTTTTCAAGACACTCTTCTCTCGGCCCCCGCGAATTTAATTTTCTGCTCAAATCTGTTTCAGGGTCACGGTCGACAATACATCCAGCAAAACTTGCACTTTGATTAAGGTCCATTTTTCCTTGCGTTTTGGGTTTGACTTGTTGTTTGTTATGTAACTGAAGGTTTTGTGACCTTGTTTTGTTGCTGTCTGTTTCCTGTTGGGTGGTCAGGTTGACAGCGCCAACAAGAGGGGGAGTTTGCTGGAGGTGGTTCAGGTTCTTACTGATTTGAACCTTATTGTCAGAAGGGCTTACATCTCTTCTGATGGGGAGTGGTTCATGGATGGTGTGTTATTATAACCCCTTGCTAATTTCAAAGCTCTTTCTCTCTTTGTTACCAATTTAATAAATCATGGCTGATTTATTTTTGCTTCCTGGTCTTAGTGTTTCATGTTACTGATCAGCATGGCAACAAGCTTAACCTATCTGAAGGCGATGTTGCGGAGCGCATTCAAACTGTAATGTCTTGGATAACTCTGTCTCATACTAATCACTGCTTGTGTACTGTAGTTTTGAGGATTGTCTTTGGCAATTTTGATTTATATACACACCAGCAAACTGCTAGATTTAAGATCCTCCTACCCGCTTCAGGAATATAGAACAAGAAAATGGATGATTCGCCAGCTTTTTTCATAACAATAAGAGCACTTTTATTTGGCTTTATGATCCATTTTTCAATCTAAGCTCTAGCCCTTTAATCTGTTGTGTCAAAACTTGTTACTGCAGTCACTAGGACCACAGGCGCGTAGCTTTCGGTCTTTGAAGAAATCTGTTGGTGACCAGCCCGACATCGAGAGCACATCCATCGAACTATGTGGTAGAGACCGACCCGGCTTGTTATCAGAGATCTTTGCACTTCTCCATGCCAACAGTTGCAATGTTGTGGGCGCCGAGGTGTGGACCCACAACTCAAGAATGGCATCCGTGGTCTATGTAACCGATGAAACGAATGGAGCTCCAATTGATGACATGGACCGAATGGAGAAGATTGAGAAGCTTCTCCTTTCCGTGTTAATGAGGGATCGGGACAGGAGTAGTGCTAAAACCGCTGGGTTCATAGATGTAACACATAAGGAGAGGAGGCTTCACCAGTTGATGTATGCTGATCGGGATTTTGAGAAGGAGATGGGAGTGAGCAGCACTGGTTCAATTGGGCAAAGGAAGCCACTTGTGTCTGTTGAGGGGTGTGCCGAGAGAGGCTATACTGTGGTCAATTTGAGGTGTGTTGACCGGCCTAAGCTTTTGTTTGATACAGTGTGTACGTTAACTGACATGGGCTATGTTGTGTACCATGCTACTATCACTGCTGAAGGATCTGAGGCATGTCAGGTGGGTTGTTGTTTTCATTGCATCTCCGATTGAGGTTTATCTTTCATTGAACATCTCTACATTTCAGGGTGTGTTTGGATTACACTTGATACTGCATCATCAATCAAGTGCGGTCCAAGTGAACCTTTAATTAGTCTTTATGTAGCTTGTAGAAGATAGTCTTGTGCTACCAAATAAACTTCACCTTAGAACATCAGCTGCTAGGGGTAATCCAATTAGGTGTTCTCCTATCTGCATTGCTGATGGTTTATTACATGCTTTGAGATTTTCAAAAGGCTGCCACAAAAACATTTCTTGCCCGGAATTCAGACAACTTGCCCAAATGACTTGAAAGCTCAAATTGCCTGAAATCATGTTGGAGTGCTGGACCTAGTTGATAGTGTTGTAAATACGCTTGTAGTATAACTGGTGATGATAAGGTAGTTGATAGGGTAAATAATAAAGTGATAATGTAAACTGCTTTGGGTTAAAGAAGAAAAAGAAGAATTTTTTCTGCATTGTTTTCTCTTGCCAAAGCATTACTTGTCTTTCAGCATCCCTTGATGATGTACATAGGCATTCCAGTAGCTGACCCTTTTGCTTTTTGATACTCCATCTATTTCTCGTTCCACAGGAATTTTATATCAGACACAAAGATGGGTATCCAATCAGCTCCGAAGCAGAAAGACAGCGTCTAATCCATTGCTTGGAGGCAGCCATCAAGAGGCGAAGTTCTGAGGTAAATATCACAATGCAATAATGCATTTACAAAATTTTCACATTCAGTTGTTTCAGATTTTGTTAAATACAAGTTCTGGAAAATTTACCTTGAGAACACCTTTTGCATTTGCATTTCAAACAGGGAATAAGACTTGAACTCTGCTGTGAGGATAGGCTTGGCCTACTGAGAGATGTGACCCGCATTTTCAGGGAACATGGGCTTTCAGTCACACGAGCCGAGGTGTCAACAAGAGGCTCACAAGCCGTGAACACATTTTACGTGGTGGATTCATCGGGAAACCCAGTGAAGAGCGAGATTGTTGAGTCCATCAGGAAGGCAATTGGGCTTACTTTTCTCAGCATAAAAGAGGAAGAGTACTCAAAATCCCCTCCACAAGGGAGTGGGAAGTTCTCGATTGCAAATCTCTTTAGGTCTCAATCCGAGAAGTTCCTCTTTAACCTGGGTCTCATCAAGTCATGAGCTTCAAATTGAATCGGTTTCTTGGAACTCGATGGATGGAAGGTCTTACATGAGCGTCTTACTCCAATCATGGTTGGAGGCTTGTAGAAGATTGAATGTTGAATGACCACTCACAAGAGTTGGTAATAATATGGCAAAGGTAGGGGGTTATATATGGTTCAGTACTTGTAATTTGTATGCTAGTATTTTGTTTTAGATGTTTCTAAGGAATAACTATGCATGAAGTGTCTAAAATCTGGATGTCCTAGAATCTTATGTTAGACATGTAGATGTTTGCATTTTGTTTGTGTCGGTATGGGCTTGTAAAGCTTCCTTTTAGCTGGGGAAGTAAACTGTAAATACAGGATACAATTGCATTTAGCTCATTTCTGTTGATGATATAAAGAAAGTTGTACCCTTGGAATATGAACTAGCACATTGAAAATGGTACCCAGATCCAATTCTTGAATCCCAGGATTAAGATTTGTAATGGTTGTCAATTGCCATGTGTTCTGGCCATTCGGAGGACATATTCAGATATTTCACTTTTATATTTCCAAGTTTTCTAGCAATTTTGACGCAAGAAGTCACTAGTACTTGGTTCTATGGAGTTGACCCATCATGGCTATTGGGGTGTATCACCCATATTAAATGGATAACAAACCTAACCCATGTAGTGCCATACACAATTCTCACTACGTCAGTGACATGTATAACTGATGAAGTCTTGCTAGCGTCACAATGAGCTCAGCATTTTATAAATAGAACCTTGCCTGAAATAACTACAATTGTGGGCAGTTGAGAAGAATACATTATAACCTGCCCATCTTCTCTCTTTACATTTATGTAGAGTATTAAGTTCTAATAGACCCGCCTTTTAGACGATCTCGGACAACTTTGCTAAAGTTTTCTCTAAATCGAGGCAACAAAAGTTAAATTCTCTAAAAAAAATTTGTTTCAACTTCAACATTTTCTCTGTTTTACGGAATTTAACATTTATTATTTAATCCAACATCTTATCTATTTTGAAGAATTCAACATGTATTACTTTTGATTTCTTTAACTTAACCAATAAATATATACAAATACTATGCATTATTACATTAAATACTCCCTTATATTTTATTTAACTAATAACAAAATAAATATACTAAACAATCTTACTAATAAATAAAAAATAAATATCTTACAATTGTACCCCAATAATTATAAAACACTCATTATTGTTATTTGATTGATAAGGAAATAATAATATTAGACAATCTCACCCAAATAATTATGAATTATACATTATTGTTATTTCACTAATAAGATAATAAAGAAATTATACAATGCCTCTAATTAAATAATGCCAATATTTTATTTGAGTTATAAGAAAATAAAATATATAAAAATAATCAACGAGTAAAACAATTGTATCGGACTTGGGATTTAATCGGTGGGGGCAAACATTTATAAGCAAAATGCTTTGTTTTATTAATTTTCATTTTTGTTTTATTTCCAAAAAAGAAAAAGACATAAAAATAATATAAATCCAATTTGGAGATTGCTCTAAATTTAGGGAATCTTCTATCTATACTACTCTTAAAATTGTCCCCAAAGGGGGTCAAATACATGGAGCTGCCTTCAATTAGCCCCCCCTTATTAACTCTCCTTCTCTCAATTGGCGTCCTGATTACTTCATCCAGGCTTCTGGCATTCTTTCTCACCCATAACTCATCGCATATCCCTTCCCATTCCCTATTGAATTCCATGGAGAGCAAGGGGCTTTTATCCTTCCCTCCGGCAGTTGATTGCGCTCTGTTGGTCTTCCCCTTTGTGGATTCAGCCTTGCTTCTCTATATAAAGGCCTCCCCTGGTGTTCTATACGCAGGGTTGCTTAATCATGGCTGCAGCTGTTGACACCGAGGTCTCAGGCACGGATTCATCAGGCATCGGTGGTTTTGTTGGCCTCCACGAGTTGTCCGGCGGCTTTCACGGTCCTTTGGAGGTCATGATCTACCGTAAGTGGGAAGCTGCAAATGCATATGGGAAATTCCTCAGCACTGAGTATTTGGTGTCTGATGCGAAGGTATGATTCTAAGGCACTTTAGGCTGGTGTTTTCCGTTCCTGTTATGTGGTTTTTAATTTTGTAATGTATGTCTGTGTGATTTGTGTCCTCTTAGGGTGCTGTTATCCAGTGTACTGCTTGGCGTAGTATTATGCATTACTTTGTGAATACGCTTGAGGAGGGGAGAATATACACTCTCATGAACTTTACCGTCGTGCCTAATAAGGACAGCTATCGGGTTTGCCGTGATAACAAGTTTATCACCCAGCTTGAGGGGAACACTGTTGTCAGGCATTGTCCTGAAAGATCCACGGTTGGTTTCGACAGATATCCGTTCCAGTTCACTCAGTTTGGAGACATCTGTTTTGTGGATCACAAATATCTAATTGGTATGTTTGGTATCTTCTTGCTATTTTGCTTCGTTTGGGATTATCCCTCCTCTGTTTGTTCTGTTTGGGATGGCATGTCATGAACTCTTCGCTATTCACCCCTGCTTGCAGATGTGATAGGTACAATTTCTACTAGTGGTTCGAACAAGACTACAAGGGGCGGCTCCTCTTTCCTTGACTGCTATCTCTTGGATGAATGGTAACGTCTAACTGCTGTATTGCACTTCCTCTTTTATCTTTGGAGATGTTCTGTACACGTCTTTACGTTCATGATCAATATTAGGGGCGCAAGCATCCGGGTCACGCTCTGGGGTGATCATTGCTCGGAACTGGTTGCCAGGCAAGAGGCATCCGAGCCTTCATTCGCTGTGATCTTCACTAGGATGAATGTAAAGGAGTATCGAGGTTTGTTGGTTTTTTTGGCCACTTTCTCATGTGTGTACCCAAATCTTTTGTGTTAATTGTTGTGCTCTGTCCCCGTATGCAGGAGATGCTTATTTATCTACAACATCGGCCACCCTGATTTTTACCGATCCTCAAATCCCACATATAGCGCGTTTCAGGGAGCAACTGAGGTACTGCGCCGTTACAGCCTTATTACCTTCCATTTCAAACTTGATTCTGGTGTTTGATTAGTCCTGCCTGTGGTTCCCAGTAAATCCCCGACTCAGCGAACTACCGGACCCAAAATTGCCTTGGTGGCCGAAGTGCTCCGTCGGGGACGTGATGAGAAGGCTGCAAGGAAGAAAGGGAAAAGGGTACTGTCTGGAGCTTCCATGTTGTTTTGCCTAATATTTGCGTTACACTGAACTGATCTTTTTCTACATGTGTACAATTGTGCTTATCATGCAGATGAGTCCTGTGACCTATTTCTGCACCGCTACTATATCGTCAATTAGGACGAAAAACCGCTGGTACTATTACTCTTGCAACCTTGCCAACTGCAGAAGGGGTATTACGCGTAACAGCGGCAACTTCTTCTATGAGTCGTGCAATCAGATCATCGAATTCCCACACACCAGGTACAACTTATTTGTGACCGTCTTCCAGGACAGTTGTTGCCTAAATCTGAATTGGCTATTGTTATAATCCATTGTTATTAGATTCAAACTGCAAATGGACATTGAGGACGAGAGTGGTGCCATCATCATCACTCTTTTCGATGATGTTGCTGAAAAGCTTGTGCACAAGGATGCTCAGCTGTTGCTCTAGGAATCCGGGGTAATCTCTCCATTGATTTTCTGGCTTATCCCTAATATTTTTTACACTGTCTGTTTCAATACTTCATTGTCAAGAGACGTTTCATTGTGAGTTTCAGCATGATGTGGACAAGGCGATCCTCCCACAAGATATCCAGCGTCTGGTGAGCACCACCCACACCTTTGAGCTCAAATCCTACACATATTATGATCACGGATCGTATGAAAGCTTCACATGCACTGTTGTGATTGAGCAAAACAAAGTTAATGAGACGGTACGTATGTTTGATGTATCTTGCTCCACCCCAGGCGTACCCATACCCTTGCTTTACGTGTTACCTATTTATGTTGCCAGGTATCTCCATCTGTCAAATCGTCTTCTGTCCTTCCTGCAAAACGACCTCTTGAAATCTCCTCTGGCGCATCATCTTGTGATCTGACGACCTTCTTGCAGATCGGAGGTGCTGGTAATGAGAGTTCAACTGTTACCTGTGTCGGAGAACACTCTTCTGCAGCAAATGCTGAAACCACCTCCCGCACCCCGGGCTCCTAGAAGTGAAGGCGACGTGTAACCTACCGCTTTATTAGGATAACTATCATTTCTCTGTTTTAATTTTCCACCTACCAGAACTATGTTTTTATTATGGAATGTGTTTTGCTTCGATGTAAATTGCCTGAACGTTTTTCCTGTTTGCACGGATTGGTGTGCGTTTTTCCAGTGAAGTACTAATGAATAATAGCTTCCGGTTTATGGTAAGATGTCGTTGTTGTACACAGGATTTCCTGTGATTAGTTCCCTATTATTTTGAATGAATCGTTGTTGTCTATTTATATACTGCATAATGCCTGCTTTGGAGGACTCATACATCCCAGCTGAGGGAACAAATAGCATCACAAAATCTTAGAACCCCGGGAAAGGAGTCATCATTGACAGGACATTCAACGTCGATGAATGTGAACCAAATTTTCAATGGACCTACAGCATCAAGTTAGAAGCAAGAAATGAGGTTGAACATGATTTCAGCTACCGCATCAGACCCTGTAATCAAAGTAGACAATGACTTACTATGTTTGCTTTCATTAAGGTTTTAAGGGTATTCGGTTTCGAATTAGACTCTCTACTGACTGAATTATGCCGAAAGCTATTCCTCAAAAAAGAAAGATCACGACAATTGACTCAGACATCAAATTGGAGATGAAGAGCGTGATTAACTGACTGAGTGGGGAGGAGAAGAAAATGTCTTAGAGGAATAACACACCATGAATAGTTAATTAAATGGACTAAATAAACCCAAACGGAAACATTAATCATGCACATCTATTACTACTCTTCAAAATTTCCACTTTAAAGTCAACAATGTTCTGCAGGCTCCCAGCCAATCTTAATATTGGAAACCTAAAGTCAAATAACCCCTGCAAATAATGCTCCATCCAATCCCAAGGAGTCTTTTCAGCAGTGTAACCCCAACACTGCAAAGACCTATCACCTGATCATCAATGATTACATACCGTTACAGAAGACCAATGACCACAACGTGGCAATATTAAAACAAACCCGCAGCTGACCCCAACACAATGTACACAGCGGAGTAACACGAACGCCAGAAACTAAATAAAAAATGCCGCCAAACGCATCTGCCTAGGAAACAATCCCCCCACCCATGGAAATCATGATGCCCCTGACAAGGTTACAGAACTTCAAAGAAGGGATGATCTACGATGTCGTACTCATGGTCAGCTTCAGGTGGGACGCCAGAGACTCAAACGGACATCCCTTCAGCATGGAATACCTCATGTCCGACTACACGGTACGAAACTATAACCCAATCTTCCTGAAATATTGCTATATTCCTGAGTATCAACATTAATAAACGTGACACACTCATCACAGGGCGCGATTGTGCATTGCTCTGCACCTCAACATTTTACCCAGGCAAACCCACCGAATTTACGTGAGGGGCACCTGTACCGCATAACTTACCTCAAAGCAGTACGCAACACAAACAACAACAGGGTTAGAAATGACGATCAATTAGTCCTCCTCTTTCAAAACCACAGCAGAGTCAGGGAGTACGAGACTGAGGTATCAGGCTTCAATCGTTGCCCATTCCAATTTGTAGATTTCGCTGATGTTAAAACGCTAAATGATAAGTACCTAATTGGTGAGTCACTACCTGGTATTACTTCGAACACTTAGACACCGCTTCGCCTGATTCACAGACTCACCAATAGTAAACATATATGTAGATATTCTCGCGAGGGTCAACTCACAGAAGCCAGTAGATCAACTGCGTGACAGTTTCGAATACATGGATTTGGAACTTATTAATGAAAGGTGATTGAAATACACCTCTCGCGAATTCTAAAACATTATTTACCGCTCCCTCATCATCCTATCCTATTGATTGTAGGGGAATAACAATGGAGCTGACTTTGTGGGGATGTCGAACTCAGGACTTCCTCACCGAATACCGCAACCAACCACCAGGCGGGGCTTTCATATTCACAGGCATCCATGTTGAAGAAATTAGAGGTACGCGAACAAAGAAATGAAAAATGCCTAACCATACATCCTTTGCCAAACTTACCTTCGCAAAATTAGCATCACCATTTTTGTTCTTTTAGGTGTTCTCTACCTATCCAGCACAGACCACACATATATATATGTACTGCAAATGACTACAAAGACCACATCACACTGAGTCATGAAATACCAGCCTCACATCGTAACAGGTTCATTAAGTAAGTGAACTGCAAACAAGTCAACACCAAGTACCCAAAACAAACACATC
The DNA here is from genome assembly GCA_963924305.1 of Polygonum maritimum. Classification (NCBI taxonomy): domain Eukaryota; kingdom Viridiplantae; phylum Streptophyta; class Magnoliopsida; order Caryophyllales; family Polygonaceae; genus Polygonum; species Polygonum maritimum. Next base: position 15,605,801 of record OZ002736.1, on the reverse strand, counting down.
AAAATGACATTTACCTATTTGCTGTAGCTACATCACATGGGCAACAAGATTTAACAACCCAAAAAACAAACCTATACATAAAGATGGAGTCGAAGCAACGATATCTGAGCTACTATACTGGGCCAGAGGAGGAAGGAAGGTGATAGGCTTTTCATACACACACAAAACAACAACGTAACATGAGCATATTGGAAATTCGGTCTAACACTTTGTACAAGCCTGCGCTTTTATATGTGAGGTCATGATAAGCAATGTTCAGCCAACAACAAATTGGTACCACTGCTTATGTCCAAAAGCGGTGTGCAAGAGGCCCTTATCCATCATCGGAGCTGTATACTGGTGTGAACGATGCGAAACAATCATCAAACACCCTGATATAAGGTAATGATACTTCTGAGAACAGCAGCAGTTATATCAAAACCACAAAGCTGTTGCGCAAAATAACAACCACCGGGTCGCAGGTACCGTCTAAATCTACAGGTACAGGATCCAATCGGATGGATCGTCATAGCCCTGTTCGACGACACGGTGGAGAAATTACTGAAAACCTATGGGGCAACACTACTGAAGGAAGCAGCTGAGGTCACACATTTCCCCACTACACAGAACTTATAACCATGAACTTCTTCCATGTTTGTTAAATCTAACACACGAATGACATATGAGCAGGTCAGATCAACCATAATGCTACCAAAAATACAGAACCTGGTCCATAAAAAAATTACGGTACGCTTACAAACCAGCAGCTACTACGAAGCACACGGATACCAAGAATTCGTTTGCACAGACGTTGCAGACGAACCGTACAAGGTAATTGTAAACTCCACATCAAGATTTCACAAACCCCCGACAATTCAGAAACATTGGCTTGTATGAAATTATATACCACTCAATTATGCAGAAAGCACTTCCACAGAAGCGGAAAAAACCAGAAAAATCACGACACCGGAAAATGCAGATGCATAAACAACTTATCCGAAAGAGTGCGGAGAAAAGACAAACAACATCAGAGACTACAAAAATGGTGCAACCTAGCAAACGGGGATAGTTCATAGCACACCTGAAACAGAGCTCTACGGATACGATAATCATGCATCTCTATTACCACTTCTAACGGCTGCCACTACACAGCCGAACAATGTTTTGACAGCAAATTCATTCACTTATGAAACTGCATGAATTATGCCTGAACACCAATGTCGGACTATCCATTTTCAGTTTAGAATAAATTTTCACACCAGATTTGACATTCTGATACGATAGCTACCAAATCAAATGCATACACATACCGCAGTATTTTAAAATTACCTCTATTGCATACAACCGCGCACTCTTACTTTGTTGGCAATGACATACGGAGCAACCAGACACCCTCAATGTCTTCCGTGTATTCTGCCTACATATCATGCAATGCTTTCGCCTGTCCATCGGACGACCTTTGTGTTGTTCTTTGATCCATTTGATGAGGCCTTAGCTTTTGCTTATGAAGTTTCTAAACTGATGTCAATATTGCAGCTCACACATTCAACTTCCAGGAACTTGTAACTGCCACCAGGAAATTTCGCCCAGATTGCTTCATTGGGGAAAGCAGATTTGGAGTCGCTACTCCCCTTCTAATGATGTAGAAGGCTGAGCAATTGGATGTCTATAGTAAGGAAAAGATCAGAAAATTGGAGGCTGTCAAATAAATTCTGACGTTCACATCACAGTGATCCTGCTGTCAAACAAATCTTGATTACCAACTGTTACGTATGTATGGTGTGCCCTGGATTTCGTAATTTCCAGATTATCAATGCAATGCTTATGTCAATTGTTCTTCGCCATTGTATTCAAATCATATCATATTCATCGTTTCAGATTTTTATGGAACACGACTAATCCCGTTACATGTATAGAGTTATATTTTAGGATTGAGCTGAAATAAAAATAAAATGAAATTGATATAAAAAATCTTATGATAGAAAGGGATGGTAATTTCGTATGGAAAATAACAATTGTAACAAACAGCAAAAAAAATGAATTGAAATATAGTTGGTTAATGTAATGGTGCAATTGACTGCATCAACTTACCAGATTCCTTTTCAATGGTGGAATTTACTATTTTTTTTTTAATGATGTTAATGCAGACTACACAGACCCACCGGATTCTTGAGCTTCAGTTGGGAATATCAAATGAAAAAATTGTTGTGGTTCCAGAATTATAATCTCCCACGCATACATAGTAATTACTGTTTTTTAATGTGAATTCTGTGAGATGTCCCTCACTCTATATATCAGGTATATCAATGATCTTCTCTATAAACTCTTTGCTTAAATCGACAAGTTCATGGTGTCCATGGCCACCAAACGGAAGAAAACTAGCAAAGGTAGCTGCCGAATAAATGACGTCCTCACAACAAGTTTAATGCATGTTTTCGTTTGTTCTAACCCTTGCTGTTTTCGACTCCAATGTATGTGATCTCAGCATCATCAGAAACCATGGAGTCGTTGCAACAATCTGTACGCTTTTTTTCATATACAACGACAACTTTAGATTGAAAGGAACGTTACTTCAGTGGACTGAGGATTATTAAAAGGGGTGCTTACCTTATTAGTTAGTTTTGATGTTTAGATCTTATGAGGGAATGTTACTTATAGCTGCTATTCCCTGAAATTAGGTCGCGTCAATAAAGAATTGGCAAAAAAGCAAGCACCTACCTCGGCTAATGATAGTAATCAAGGTATGCCTTACTCTTATATTCGTTGTTTTTATTTTTCCCGTAATATCATGTACCATCTTCATTGTTTTTACAATAATCCTATACAATCTTCCTGTATGACAGGGACCAAGTGTATTCAGCGTCCCGCAAAACCAGCACTTACACCTCCGGCGCACAGATCAAGCAGTTAGTGTAGTGTTGATAGCTATACATTCATACTCTAATTTTACAATTTGATGTTCACTGACGTGTTGTTTTTCGTATTGCTCAACACAGATGTTGTTGTTATGTATCACAAGCTCCAGGCACCGAAATTTAGGTGTCGATTCTGCAACGCTACCATGTGGTATGAAGAAAGAACCAAAAAAAACTCCAGTCTTCAAAGTATGACCTTCTCAAAGTGCTGCCAGGATGGCAAGGTTAGACTGGAGAAATTACGCGAGACTCCACAGCCTTCACGTGACCTTCTCCACGATCCAAGGCCGACAGGAACAACCTTTAGACAGAAGATCCGTATATACAACAACATGTTCAACTTCACTTCCTTCGGTGCCAGAATTGATGAAAGCATAAATCAGACGAGGGGCCCTTATACATTCCGCATATGTGGTCAGAATTATCATCGTTGTGGATCGTTGATGCCACATGAGGGAACTCCTCCTAGGTATGCGCAGTTATACTTTTATGACACAGAGCATGAAGTCGCCAACAGAATGGGTTGCATGAATGCGGAACCCATGGATGTTGATCAGAACGTAGTATCTGCACTTATTTCTATGCTGGACAATCACAGCTGCATCGCTAAAATTTTCCGAATTGCAAAAGATTGGTGCACGCAAAATCAGTCGCTTAAGGTGAAGATTAAACTTCTAGGAGAAAGGCACGCACCAAGCAAATAGTACAATGCTCCCAGCGTTGGTGAGGTTGCAGGATTAGTTGTCAGTGATTTTGGACAGAGTGATGGTGCAAGGGATGTATTCATACAGACCAAAACATCACATTTGCAGCGAATATCTGATCTACATCCCTCCTACATGTCTTTGCAATATCCCCTTCTCTTTCCACATGGTGAGGATGGATTTCATCTGAATATCCCATATCATGAAAATGATGGAAGAAGGAAGACAAAAAGAGAATGTGTGACCTCTCGAGAGTATTACTGCTACAGGATACAACAGAGATTGTCTGAGGGTACCACCTTAATTGAAGGTGGGAGGTTATTCCAACAATATTTAGTTGATGCATATAGCACTGTAGAGGAACAGTGTTTGCGCTGGACAAGATTGAATCAGAATACACTAAGATCAGAGTTGTACAATAATATATGTGATGCGGTGCTCAAAGGTGACACAGATGCAACTACAGTTGGGAAGAGAATTGTATTACCGTCCAGCTATACTGGAAGTCCAAGATACACGGTCCAGAACTACCAGGATGCCATGGCTGTATGTCGGGCGTATGGAAATCCTACTCTATTTGTTACATTTACTGCAAATCCAAAATGGCCAGAGGTAGAAGAGATGTTATCTGGGCTAAAAACACAGAAACAGAATGCAAATGATAGGCCAGACATAATGGCCAGGGTTTTCAAACTAAAATTAAGACAGCTTATGGATGACATCTTAAAGGAACACATCTTTGGAAAAGCCCGTGCTGGTATGGTTCTCCGTTATTTTGATACATACTCATTTTTTATAATATTTTTCTTTGCGATACAGCCTGACTAATACTTTTGTATGCTTCCTGTTGTCTCCAGCTGTATACACTATTGAATTTCAAAAGAGGGGTCTTCCGCATGCTCACATTTTGCTGTGGCTACAAGACCGGGAGGTTGCGTATACTGCATCCGATGTTGATGATATCATATCAGCTGAAATACCCTGTAAAGATCAAGACCCAGTTAGGTACGCTTCAGCTTGTGAACACATGCTGCATGGGCCCTGTGGTTTAAATAATAAAAGGGCACCCTGTATGACGAATTGTGAGTGCAACAAAAAATTCCCGCGTTGTTTCTATTCTGCAACGACAGTTGATGAAGAGGGATTCCCAGTCTACAGGCGTCGCGATAACGGTATATTTGTGAAAAAGGGTAAATCTAAGCTTGACAACAGATATGTGGTGCCCTACAATCGTTATCTGCTTATCAAATATAGTGCTCATATCAACGTTGAATGGTGTAACAAAGCTAGAGCTATCAAGCACCTTTTTAAGTACATAAACAAGGGTCTTGATAGGACAACGGCGGTTATTGTGCACCAAAATTCAGCGGACGAGCAGTCTGGGAACAAATGTGCTGTTGTGGACGAGGTTGCACAGTATTTGGAATGCCGATATCTATCTGCGTGTGAAGCCACATGGCGTATATTGGCCTTTGACATCCATTTCTCTACTCCATCAGTCATTCGAATGACATACCATCTGCCAGAACAGAATGCGGTAACTGTTCATGATTCTCAAAGCCTCAGGTCAATACTTAACAGACCAAATATCCGGAAAACAATGTTTACCGAATGGTTCACGCTGAATGCTACTGATGAAAGAGCAAGGGCGTACACATACGCGGAAATTCCAAAAAGATATGTGTGGGATCAAAAGCAAAAAGTTTGGACAGCTCGACAGAATGGTCAGACCATAGGCAGAATAGTGTACACACACCCGACTGCCGGAGAACGGTATTACCTGAGAATGCTTCTGAATACTGTAAAGGGTCCGCGTTCATATGAAGAATTGAGAACTGTTGATGGAAAGCTATATGATACATTCAAACAAACATGTTATGCTTTAGGCATGCTCAGTGATGATAGAGAATGGACTGATGCTATTCAAGAAGCAAATGTTTGGGCAACCGGTCACCAGTTACGGGAATTATTTGTTACTATATTATTATTCTGTGAAGTTTGTGTTCCGAGGGAATTATGGGAAAAAAACTGGGAAGCATTATCTCACGATATCTTATATGAGAAGAGAAAACAGTTCAGCTTTCCAAGTCTACAGCTTACCGAAAATCAGATTCGAAACTACTGTCTGTTGCATATTCAGGATATCTTGAATAGAAATGGAAAATCCCTATCTGATTTCACAGATATGCCACTACCTGATAAGAACTTGCTAACAAAAATTGATAATAGACTAATAAGGGAAGAAATGAACTACAATACATTGGAACTCGGCGAGGAGCATTCCAAACTTCACTCAATGCTAAATGGTGATCAGAAGATCATATATGATGATGTCGTACAATCTGTGCAACATGGAAAGGGTGGGTTTTTTTTCATATATGGAGCTGGTGGCACTGGCAAAACATTTCTCTATAGGACCATCATTGCAAAATTGCGGTCAGAACGGAACATAGTACTTGCAGTCGCATCATCAGGTATATTAGGTTCAGTCTAATACAAATTGCAAACATCTGCGCCCAGTTTACTCCATGTATCCTTATAGCTAAACTTTCCTTACAGTATGAAGTAATGTTCACGTCAATATATCTGAATTTGAACCTTTTAATAGAATATGCTTGTTATTTCTCATTGGTAACCACATGTGACATCTGATTTATTTGAATTATCCACCTGTACCTCAGCTGTGTATAACACATAGTTACGCACTTATAATATTTCAATCAGCATTTCCAGCTAACGTGATAAAAAAAGGGAGACCAATTGCTGAGAAACCAATTCCTAAATTTATTCTGTACCTTTGATGGATGAACCACAACATTTGTGTTAAATGCAAGTGTCTGTCGTGATTTTTTCCCTGGTCGGAAAAAACTACACACTGATTGGTCTTATATTTAAGTTAAATTCATATGTAAACTGGTGTCACGATGTGTGATTACTTATATACAAGCTCAAGTTATAGTTACGGCAACGATACAATTGACAGGTAGTCGTTATATTTTCCTTAAAGGGAAGAGTTCAATGCATAAAATAGTATGCTTATTGTTAATATTGTGATGCAAATATTAAATACATATGAGCTTTTGTTCCAGGGATCGCTTCTTTGCTCTTACCGGGTGGTAGAACAGCACACAGCCGATTTGTTATTCCATTGGAACTGATGGACAACAGCACTTGCGGCATCAACCAAAATACACATCTGGCTGAGCTTATGCATGAAGTCAAACTCATAATATGGGATGAGGCACTCATGACACAGAAATTTGCTTTTGAAAGGCCCTCGATCGCACTTTGAGAGATATCATGGGAGTAAGGTGTGAAAGTAATAGGGACACCCTTTTTGGTGGTATTGCTGTTCTCCTTGGTGGGGATTTCAGACAAATACTGCCAGTCATACCCAAGGGTAGGAGACAAGAAATAGTACAGGCATGCATCAACAATTCATCACTCTGGAAACATTGCCGGGTCTTGAAGCTTACACGAAGCATGCGTGTGGCTGAAGTAGATCATATGGGAAATGTTGACAACTATAAACAGAATTTCAATGCATGGGTTCTGCAGATTGGTGATGGCGATGTAACAGCAATCTCGGTACAAGAAGAGGACGAGCCAACATGGATTGAAATACCTGACAAATTTCTCATTCATCCTGGCGACAATACCATTCAGCAGATTGTAGAGCATGTCTTCATTGATTTTAACGTGAACCAGAGGAATCCCCAGTATCTGCAGCAAAGGGCAATACTCACACCTCTTAATGATGATGCAGATAAGATCAATGCTTACATGTTCGAAACACTATCTACAATACCCAGAGAGTATAAGAGTGCAGACGAGATCTGCTTAGCATCCACCGACACTGCTCAACAAGAACACCTATACCCTTTAGAATTTCTTAATGGTCTGAATTTTCCAGGTACCTATACTTTATTTGTAAATTTATAGGCATTGCTTAGACCCGATATCAGTATCTTACACAATTGCGAGCATCCTTATCATTTTCTGGTACAACAGACTTCTTACTGACTAAAATTACATGCTTCAATATTTCACAGGTTTGCCACCACACAATCTTAAGCTGAAGGAAGGTTTACCGGTCATGTTGTTGCGGAATGTCAATCCAACACAGGGATTGTGTAATGGAACAAGAATGATTATTACTCAATTGGGTGAGTGGATTGTAGAGGCAGAGATAATTAGTGGTTCAAATAAAGGAACTCGGGTTCTTATACCAAGAATAACAATGAGTAGTACGAAGACTCAGTGGCCATTTATCTTGAAGCGCCGGCAGTTTCCAATCAAACCATGTTTTACAATGACTATTAACAAGAGTCAAGGCCAATCGTTGGATTCTGTCGGCTTATATTTACCGAAGCCAGTATTCTGCCATGGTCAGTTGTATGTTGCCATTTCCAGAGTGACACATCCAGATGGATTAAGGATCCTTATAATGCCTGCTGCTACACACCCGCGAAACCATATAAGAAACATTGTGTACAAAGAAGCATTCAATGGTGTCAGACAAGACTAGTAGGTATATCTGAAATATATAATGATCATTTAATTACAATATTATTTCCTACCATAAACTCATAACAGTATATGAAATGAAAAATGTGAAACCACAGGTGATCCACCAATACGATGTTTATACGTCTCCGTCTTCTGGATAAGCTTCGGACGACAACCCACTGCCATCATTCAATAGTACTTCCGAAGCAATTGACAGGACACTATAACGACCTATCATACGTCATGATTATTTAGAAACTTTACCGGATGAAAAGAGTAAATCTCTTGAAAATGTGTTCAGTGTTGACAACAATCAACTGGATTTCCTTGAGTTGTTGATATATATTCATAATATGTGTCCTATTATATGAAAGCAGGTAATATGTGTCGTGTTATATGAAAGCAGATTGCAATGAATGCATACCGAATATTTGTAAACAAAGTTCCAATATTCTTTCGGCCAGATATTGAATTGCTCCTGTAAAAAAACATGAACAGCCTTGTGTCTCAATGACTACCCTTATATATATAGCTTAAACTGTCAAATTTAGAGATTCGGGACATTGACGGCGTCTCATGTCTCAATTAATTACAGATAACCAAAAAAAACAATCAATATGGCATTAAAATCACACGGACAAACAGCGACAAACATACACATACTGTAGTGAAAGAAGTGCCCATCGGTGTTGCCAATGCTTACTTCAAAGCAATTGCTCAGAATGAGATCTTCGTACTCTTAGGGTCCGAAACTTTCGCAGTAATGAAGAGCCTCTTCTGCTTTGGGTCTGTCCACTTTAAGACGCAAGAATCGACACAAGCATCAGCAGCCAACCCATTATCTTTCCGGCCATTGAATTCAATATCATGTTTTACCAACTTTACTTTCAGAAGACAAGGAAAAAAAAACTCAATTAAATACGGATGAAACACACAGCTTTGAATCAATAGCCAGGCGAGAGGACATACAAACACGAAAACGTTTCTGGCTACCAGGACCTACTTAATAAAACCATTACTATGATTGAAAACAAAGGCTTTTCATCTATCAACCATATTAAATACAAAAAAATCAGATAAATTTTGCAATGTGAAAGGTCTCTGAAAACAATATTTAAGGTACTCATGTGTACAACTCATGACATCTTCTTCCGTCTGTCATATTTTCCCGATTGCCAACAGAATTCATAGAAGCTCCGAAGCTTCAAAGCATAGTACCATGGCATCTTTATCAAAGCAACAGGTAACAGCCAGTATGCGAAAAAAATATTATATGTCCTTTCCATTCATATTCAACGTTATCACTCACCTAACGTTAGTTTACTCTCCAAAATTGCAGGATCAACGAATGGATAGACTCTGTTCTCATACATTTGATAGGCTCGCACCAGGTTTTGTAGACCAAGTTGAAGTCATGGTCTGTCTAAAGTGGGAGGCAAAAACATCACTTGGAGAATATATCAATACGGAATATCTCCTGTCTGACAATAAGGTATGAAGTAACAAAGATTCTATTCTCAACCAAAATTTCATGCACTAATGCTGTTGTTTATTGTTATGTTAGGGAAATATCATTCAGTGTTCATCGAGTTCGGATATATCTCCATCCATATCACCTATGTTGGAAGAAGGTATTGTTTACCGAATGACAAATCTGATCGCTACACCGAACAATGATCGGCACAGAGTACGTAGAGATAATGATCTTATCCTCCTCCTTCGGCCGTCCACTACGGTTACAGCGCTGGAATGCAGCTACAACGGTTTCGTGCGTTACCCATTTCAATTTACACCATTCCAGGAGGTCACTTACGTTGATGACAAGTACCTGATTGGTAAGTGTAATTTCATCATCATTTATGTAGTTCGTGCACAAAATATCTGGAGAATAAAATTGGCCATTTGCTATATAAACAGATGACATAGGCAGGGTGACAACCATTGGAAATTTAAGGACAAGGCTTGAAAGGTGTAAATTCATCGGCTGTGAGATCATGAATGAAAGGTAAACTCAATCATTCCTATGGAACGATTGGAAACACATGTTATTGACCAGCTTTTACCACCATTTTATTCATGTAGGGGCAAACGACCGAAGGCCACTGTGTGGGGCCCTACTTATGCTGATTTCCAGAAATTCACTGCTTCGGAAACTATGCAACCTGTTATATTCACTGCCATGACTATCCAGCAGCTGAATGGTAATACGCACAAAACTGTCTGTCTCGCTTATTACGGAGAATTTGTTTGCAAAGTTTTGATGAATTTGGTAATAATATTGCGCATAACCTGATACAGGGGAAATTTACCTCGCGACTACTCTTGACACAACTGTCCGCAGTGCATTGAACTACACTGACTTACCGGGCCTCCATTCCACTATGCCTCGGTTCCATCGTAACCGCTTCTTAAAGTCAGTAGCTCATTTTTATCACCTTTTCAAAACATATTGATTTCATCACTGCCACATAAATTCGTTCGTTTTCACTCTGTGCATTTACTCCTATGATCCAGTTATCATGGACTGCAGCAGCAACCTAACCGTTTTGAAGCAATCAACGGGACTGTAGCTGATCTTTTGTCTTGGTCATCCAGCCATAAGAAGGTACTTCAACGACCAACGACTATTGTCTACACGTACCTCTGTATAATTAACCTCACACGGGTATCACATTTATTATTGCCCAACCAATATACTTCAATTGCACAGTCATCATAAGTAAGGTTGAGGTGACTAGGGGTTGGTATCACTGTTTATGCCCAAACCCAAGCTGCAAAAGAGCTTTACTGAAGATTGAGAACACCAGTTGGTGTGAGAAGTGCGAGAGCTTAGCTGAGACCCTAGATATACGGTGCAAAATCAAAAACTTACACAGCTTCGTTATTACCTTTAACCACGACTAATGAGTGATCCGCATTACGCATTTGCAGGTTTAAAATTCGTGTTGACGCGAGAGATGATATGGGGAACGTAACACTGAATGTATTTGATGACACTGTTCAGAAGATGTGCAGGAAATCAGCTGTTCAGTTGGCACATGAAAAGCAGGAGGTTAGTCTTACCACAGTGCGATAATTCTACAGCAATTATAATGTATTACTTCCACACATACAGCAATATAGATAAACCATACTAATATGCTCTATAGGGTGGAACTCTGTATGGAGCACCCAAGTGCCTTCAAGACCTTACACTGACAACCCACACAATGCAAATCAATACCTGCACATACTACCCATCAGCAGCCAACGTTGAGTTTGTGTGTTCTGACGTGTTCGACCATACTTCCCAACCGAGCGTATCGGCAGTGGCTATCTAGCTGACGGAAGACAGCAACAAGTGTAGCAAAAGCGGTGATAAAGGGCAACTATGATGTTTAAATAATATCAGCTCGCATTAGGACATGCAATATTTTGTTTCAAGCTTCCCAGCATTCCAAGTTGAATGTCAACATTGTTTGTTGTTACATGTTGGAATGTTTGTTTCTTTAATTTGTTATCAGCTACATTTGGAATGGCAATGCATTTCTGATGCCATCGTATGATATATTATGAATAATCCAAGAATTTAGTGCTATGTTTTTAATATATGCTTGATATGATGAATGTCTTTTTAGTGACGTTTTTTAAATGACACCCTAATTTAAAACACAAGTTGGCCTATATTTCGTAGTGTTAGTAATGGCTGCAACAGGTTATTCGGCGAAGGCGAAAGTCCGGATCAAGTCTGACTAAAATCCTGTAACAGAAACTTCACTGAGTATTTCAACTGTAATTTTTTGATAGTTCTGCTATGAAAAATTTATACTTCAAGAATGAAATTGGTAAGGGTAGGAAAGTATAGTCGACTACTCTTCCATAGGAAGTTGAAGGAGTCCTCTGCCCATCCACCCAATCGCATCCCCTGAGGAACGGAACCTATAATACACAGGAAAATGCGCCAATACAATATAGTATCAACAAAAAGGGTTAATCAGACACTATGGACGGGGCAATTTTGTTCTGAGAAGTTGTCGCTTGACACTTCTTCTATATCCTATCTTGCATTCAGATTGAAAAAAACTGTGAGTTGACATGAAAATCAAATTTGCTTTAAGGGCAATGTAATTTTTTTGATATCTGAAAATTCGTTTTAATGGTAGCCCCAGGATTGAAGCCGCATTTGTTCTTCTTCTCATTTCAGATACAGTAAAGGTAACTGCGTTGTACGGATATAAGCATGTCAAAGATTACCTCATTTATTCAAACACTGCAAACAGAGTTCATAATGTACTAGAAATTAAAAAAAAAAAAAACAAAACGTAGATCAAATAGTTCATATCAGTCTCTTAGGGAATAGCTGAATAGAAAACAAATTATAGCCATGGTTGATGAGGGCGCATGCGGTAGTTATAGTCTTGCACAACGTCATTGGACCCATCCAACTGGATGTCATATGTCCATTGTTCATCAGGATCAGTCAGGTATTCGTCCATGCGGAACCTCTTACCAATGACCGTCCCCTTCTGAATTGTGCAGATGTTGCTGAAATCAAATATGTTGTTGTTCCAATCAATGATGTCACCGACATTGTATTCTTGACCGGGCTGCTCCTTCATTGGCTCACGCACAAAACGACGATGAATAACATGATACTCATCATGGTTCCCAAAATAGTATGCATCTCCTCCTGTCCCATTTTCAAAGTCACCGGATTCATCTGGGTCGAAGATGGGCCACAGATTCACTATGTAGAATTCGCCCTCCAAATAATCTACGACGTCTCCAAGCAAGGTGGTACCACGCCACTGACCAAAACCCTTGATCTCAACATGATCGCCGATTCTGAATGTATCCATGTTCCTGCAAGGCATAATTCGGCAATATGAGCAGATTAATATAACAAACCAAAAACGGATTCTCATTACATATTTCATTACAGATTTATTTAACAAGTTGAAAAACAAACGTTCAATAACATCTGCATAATTTTCTGCGTTTTCATGATAGTTTAAACAATTTCTGCACTTTCTGTTCACTGCTGTTTATTGTATATGACATTATAAACCAAAATCTGTTACTTGAACGACCTCTGTTACATGCATGACATTACAAAAACTTGGATTCAATACAGGCTTCAATACGAAAATCTGTAATACAATGAATTCTACAGGTGCATTACACTAACGAAATTCATCTCAGATTGCACAAAATTTGGGGGTGCTTTTTCGATGGTGTACCGGCACAGCAATTATGTTAATACATTCAAATTACAATTTCAGAATACAATTTCAGCCCCGATGTGTGCATACATCTAGGAGAACATTTACAATTGTAACATACCTTGATGTAGCCAATGAAGGGATAAGGTTGCGTACTATGATTGAAATTCTGTGGTCCAATATGCAGGCGGAGGGGCTTTAAATAATAGGTAACATTATCGTACGATTTTATCAAGAAAGGAATGAAATCAGATCGGTGGAATCCTTTTTAATTGATTCAGCAATATTTAAGTTAAACATATATCTGTTCATTCGTAATTCTATGCAATAATAGAGTGAAAATATGATCTCAATCTCGGATAGACTTGGCTCTTTAAGGTAATTTTATTCGATCTCTTCTCATCTGCGGAATCCGGGAAAAAAAAAATGAATCATCAGTCTTATCATATTATTAAATACATAGTTCACTTGAACCTGGATAGACTGACATTGTAATCCTAACAGTTTAGACAATTCACTAACTAATTAGATTTTTCAGTTCACAAAACCGTTTTTCTTATTTAATTAACAAGTGAATTAATAATAAGAAAGCTGTACAGATTCGTGCGTTTCTGTGTAATGGAGGAAACTGATCTGAAGGCAGCTTCGTCATGAAGTCTTTAATATGAAAAGTCTTTATCCCAAATTAGAATGTCAATGTCATTTTTAATATGTAATCAAACCAGAGATCTTTATCCCTATGAAATTCAAAATTGCTGGGTATATGCAATTCAAAATGGCCTGTATATTCCTACCTAAACTGATTCTTACAGGAATTACGTACCATTATATCCGCTACTATCGGTTTTTTTTTGGAAAATAATTATATCGGTTGCTATCAATTTGGAAGCGATGAATCTTCGATTCCATTTAATAATACAGACCCCTATCATATAAATACTCCTACCCTACGCTGGAAACCCTACTTTCGTCCAGTAACTTCCTCCCATCCAGGTATGTTGCTTTTCTCTATATACGATAGCACCATCGGTAGGGATCTCTTTTTCCGTTGACGCCCAATCATAATACTTCTATTAAACTCTTTCGTCCATCCTAAATCTCATCGAAAACCTATTGTTGTGTTCTTTTAGTTACATTAGTTTTATTAATTGGATCAGGAATCCTATTTTTTAATGCTGCGGAATCCTTTTCCAAAAATCCTGTTGTTCTGTTCTTCCAATTGCTATGTATATAATGCCTTGATTGAATTCCCGTTTCTTGCTTGATAAACTAATATCGGGCCATGAACACAGTACCGATACACACTTCAACTTCTGCAAATTTGTTACAGGCAATTAGCACACAACAATGTTCAGCGTTGGAGAACACGTTGAGATCAAGGGCTTTGGTAGATGGGTAGGTTGCACATTGATCGGAGATATTGTTCAACCCTGTGAAGACGACCTTTATGTGGTGCGTTTCTGGTATGTTATCGATCCAGATGACTCGGATGAGTGGCCTGAAAAGCTGACCGGTGACGATTACTGCCTGCAAAAGCAAAAACAATATCGCGTTGTCCATCAACAGTTTCTTCGTGAGGCTGAGGGGAGGGAAGACGGTCTTCATTACAACATTGGGGATATCGTTGATTGTGAAGAGTTGTGCATCATGTCAAGAGGAACAGTTATTCAAAAGGTAATCCACTCACAGGGTAAAGATCCGGACCCCAACGAAAAATATACCTACGTCATCAGGCTCGACGCGTCAGGACGGGATGCTCATGTCAGTTATTACGACATCCGCCCACATATGCCGTGGCCTTGATTGAAGGTGCGACGCCTGCAATATCCAACAATGCTATTTCATTTCAGTTTCTACTCTGACTAAAAAACTTTCTATTTCTGTAAGTTGCATAATGCAGTTCCAAAACTTCCTCTTTGCTTTACAAACCTTCATGAAGAGGGCTGGATTTGCCTCTTACTTTACATGCTACAGTTCAATTTGTTACCGTACTGATATTTACATTCACATATACGGCAATTTGACATTAGGATGAGAGGAGAAGTGTTGAGATCATATATCAAAATATCATATACCAAAAAAAAAAGAAAACGCTACTTATCTTCTCATGCTAAATCCACAACATACCCCAATCACTACTCGAACAAGCATGCATCGTGATCGAGTACCTATAAACGGGTGAGAATTGTGAACATTTCTCTTATCATCCTACATCCCAGCATTGCCCGAGTGCTACTCGGATAACCATTCACATATACGGCAGCAGCCTTAAGAATATACAAGCCTCCAAGTATTGGATATTTACTCCCATTTCATTCCAGTACCAATCACCATAGAATTTGAATAACCCAACTGAGTTTAAACATTACTGAAATTGTATGCAATATACGAAGAAGACCCGGAAATGGGAACGAAACATTAATCTTATCAAAATAAGATCACAGTGTTCCCACAATAACAAACTAACAATGTGAGTTATAACGTGTTATTCAATAGCAGCTCAACAAATTCGTGTAATCTATGAACTGAAAATAGCAGTTCTTCTTCGAGGTTTGAACTCACTGATCACTAAAAGAAAAGAGAAAGACTCAATGCACTTTTTCCGTGGTTGTGTTCTCCCACGAGAGGTATGGGCAGCCAATTCAAGACCTGATAATTTGGTTACGTATCACCTATCTCAAAGCTGTAACAAACAAGGCGACATACAGGGTCCGCAATGACAATGAATTGATACTTCTGTTCCAGCCACACACCACTATAACAGAATTTGAAACGGAGATTACGGGATTCAATCTCTGCCCATTCCAATTTGTCAATTTCGAGGATATCAAGTATGTCGAAGACAAGTATCTAAGAGCATCCCCAACAGCTTCTCTATTATAGAGAAAATGAGGGATTTGGGGTATTATAGCTCATTTTCTTACCCCAACAGCTTCTCCATCTCATTCTCCATAATGGAGATGGGAAAAAAATTTGCACTTCATTCTCTAAATGTAGGGGATTCTCTAAAATTGCACTTCATTCTCCAAAATACATTTATGGTAATTATTCCTTTCTTCAAAATGCATTTATGCTAATAATAGACAGTTTATATACATTGAGAGTAAAATTTAAGTTTTCCCTTTAGTGTTAATTATATAATGCAAATTCATCATATATATTATAAAATATATATTTTTAATTATTATAGCTTCTCGTGAATGTATGAACTTTTTGCTCACATAAGTCCTAATTTCATTGAGTCTATGTGTATATAAGTCATAAATATTTTAGTCGATCGGTACCGACCCTAAAACCATTAAACAATAATATATAGTCTTTCCAACACCTAATTGTGAATGCACGTATTTTCTTATTTACATTATAATTCTTTAGTATAATTACTTATTTATTATTATTTAAATAAAAAATTAAATATCTTTAAAGTAAGATTGTATTATATTTTCATTTCTGTCAGTTAAATAAAAATAATAATTAATAAACATTGAATTCTTCAAAATAGATAAGTGGTTGGACTTAAATAAGAAAGATTATATTCTGTAAAATGGAGAAGCTGTTGGAGTTGAAGTAGAAAAAATTTGGAGAATATTGTTTTTGCTTCTCCATTTTAAAAAAACTTTTAGCACATCTGTTGGGGATGCTCTAATTGGTGAGCTCCTTAATTTTATAATCAACATTTTAAAGGTGGCATTGAGACTACAACAAATACTAATTGTTGGCAGAAAATACACGTAGATATTGTCGGCGACCTATTCTTGGAATCGCAGCTGCAGATGATACCAGGGCATTCTGAATACTTGGATTGTGAACTTATCAATGAAAGGTAGTCCCCAGCCCAGATTATGTGTTTCTTCGGCAAATTCCTTTTTTTTTTGTTCAATCTGACGTACACTATTGCATACAGGGGATCGACGGTACACTTAACAATATGGGGTTCTCTGGCTCTAGAATTTTTTGCTATTCAGCATAGAAAGCCACCGGGAGCAATATTCATCTTTACTGCAATGAACGTTGAACTAATTAACGGTAACAATTCGTATGTTATGGATATCTCTTTTGTTAAGCAATACCCTATATTTTACCTCTGCCAAAAGACATATCTTCTCATTATTTTTCCCTCCAATACCATGTCATCCATACACTGAATATATGACATTACCCTCCATTTTCTAGGTATCCTAATTCTGTCTACTTCAGCACACACGAACATCTATACTACAGATGAATACAAGAATCAGATGCAGTTTACTGAAGAACTTGGACACTCACATCATAACAGGTTCCTTAAGTAAGTCCGCCCAACCAAATGAAAACCAAATATCTAATATAATGTAGCAACATGAACCCTTATAATTTGGTGTAGCTACACTGCATCTCCTGCAAGTAGAACAAAAATGCAAAACGGTCGGCGCCGGCGTAGCCGTGGAGTGGATTCTTCCATAGCTCAGTTACTATGTTGGGCCAGAGGACACCGAAAGGTAACATTATACTATTACGGAAATAATTAGAACAGCTTGGGAAATTACAGTGAAATCAATATTGTATGCAGGGATTGGCTTTTATATGTGATGTTTTTATCACTGAAATTAAGCCTATGACAAACTGGTTTTACTGCTTATGCCAAAAACCGGTGTGCAAGAGGCCCCTTGCAATAATCGATGCAGTTTACTGGTGTCAGAGATGCAAGCTGTTCATCTCAGATCCAGATATAAGGTCCCCAGAATCTCACCCACATGAATATTCAGCTTATACAAAACCTCTACACAAACTAAATACTTTATTAAATTCAATAGGCTGAAACTACGGGTGCGGGTTGAGGATTCTACTGGATATATGCTAATAACAATATTCGACGATGTAGTGGAAAAAATGGCAAACACTTCAGCTACAATGCTGCTACAGGAAACATTCAAGGTACGGTTAATTACAGATCAAAACCTCGGCTAAAACAATGGCTCCCTTTTACACATTACATCTCACGGTAAAAAAAATGGACTATTCATATTGTAAATTTACGAGCTATTTTACCATAGGTGAATAACATAAGATTATTCATTCACACTCTTATTTCTAATCACCTATGTATTAGCAGCAACAGGACATTGGCCTACCGCTACAGGTACAACAGATTGTCGGAATCAGACAAAAACTGCGCATTCCCAGTTGCACCTACCACGAAAACATGGGCTCCGAAGAATTCATTTGTACAGATGTTGTTGAAGATGCCTGAGATATTGTTGCTTTTACAATTTCTGCAATACTTTACTACTCTCTAAATTTCACTATCTGAATTTCTCAGTTTGTTTCACCTTTTTTTTTTGGGCTCCACAATGGGTGGTTTTAGCAGTTTCTATGCATCTATCTATAATAACAAAAAATCACCATATCTGTTTCTGTGCATCTGAATTCAAATGCTACGAGCAAATTGACACATACTTTTTAATGAAACTCTTCTGCTTGCCAAGTCATAGAAATCAGCTTTTTTAAACTGATGGCACTCATCCAAAATAATTGCCATACACAGATTTCGTATTCCCCGATTCTGTACTTATTTTCTACAATTCACAAATAATAATACGCACTGAAAACTGTTGGGACCTTCGCATTTTGCAACTACAGAACCGCATTCTGACGCCGGAATATGGCCAATACACTATTAATATGCATTCATTTAATAGAAAAAATACGGATAAAAAACATTGTACACAGATTCAATAACTAAGACTGAAAACACGTTAACAAAAAAACTGAATCCAAAAACAATGATACAGAATGAAGATAGTCTGATTTATCCGGACATAGTCGGTAAATACTTCAGAACACAACCATTTAACACAATACTTGGAAATATATATAGGATAAGATCCAGAATATATATATAGTTTTCATCCACCCAACAAGCATGCCAACACAGCTAAAAACGTCCATTAGCGATGAGATCGACAACATTCCAAACCTGTCGTCTCCTATTTGGGCAAAAAGGACAGATAAGATCCCCGTTAGATCGGCGCACCCTAATATGCAAGTACACCATTTTTGTGTATGCCTCCTCACAAAACTCATCGAGCTCATCGCCACTAATATCCGTATCGGGGGAGCTGGATGCCATCGAGCCTCTGATTAACCATTAAATGAAACAACAGTTTATTTGTTTACTCATTTTAAAAAACACATCACAGCAAGTATAGATGAAATTCCCAATATAATTGAAATGCCAACAAATCATGATTCATACTATACTGATATGTACTATGTTATATTACAAACATTAATGTATATGCAAATACATTTCTAAACAACTATAGAATAAATAACTGCAAACCGACATACACCTACAGATTCCATAACAGTTTATATAGATGAATCACCGATTGAAGAAAAACGAATGCTACTCATAATCAACGGAAATCCAAAGTAAATTCCATCATAAAATAACACCGTAAGGAACACGAACAGGAAAAATCAGGGGAAACCGGATACAATTTATGCCTAACGAAATAAGATGAAACCCTAACTGCAAAACTCAACACAAACACTTGAGACAAGGTACAGGCTGCAACAACAAAAGCACATAATTAACTGCAAACAGATACCGCATGCATGAAACAGACAGGAAAACGGACTGACAACAGACAGTACATTTGAAGAAAAGGACAAATAGAGGAAGAAGGGAGAGGTACGTACCAGAGAATGAAAAACGGAAACCCTAAATGAAGAAGAACAAGGAAATGGGGACCATTTATACACGATCGGATATCAACACTTCGTGGGGCCCAACTTCATCCGGAAGATGCATGTACATCCCAAGATACTGTATATTTCTCTGATCAAATTTTCGATTGTGCGAACACACATTGATTCCTTTTTAATGCATATGACATATGATCGCAGAAATCTTCTATGATTTTTGTATTCATACGATTATATTCTATTCTACACTAGGTGTAGCCTAATATTTGTAAATATAATAACATGCATGAATATATACATACCATACATACATATCATTCTAAATTTGTGCAGCTATTAATCAATCAAGGAAAAAAAAAAGTTATGCAACCATCTTTGGCAATATTGATAAAAAAACGATGCAGGAAACACACACGATCAATTCGAGAATATATAAATTAACCGTCTTTGGTATACAATCTAATTTCAACAAGATAACATCAGACACATCCCAACTACTAAGCTGTGACTAATTTCACAATAAGCTGTTTTATATATAAAAACATTATAACGTAGAATCTGATTTAAGCCATTACACTTTGCAACTCTTTTGTTCTGTGGGAAACCTGTAGTTGCAACTAAAGATCAGCTGACATTACAAAATGCAGTACGAAGGTTCCAACCATGGATGTAACTGCCTAAACGTACAAAAACCATCGCAACATACATAACATAGTCTGGACAAAAAGCATAGTTAATCTGCAAACTAACGTTATTAGGGAACACCATAATGCATATTAAACAATAGTAACACTAGAGAAAGCAACCAGAATCCATGTGCTGCAGTATCTGACCGGACGATCGTAGCTTAAATCCAAGGCACATGACGACGAATGCAGTACCAGTAGTCACTGTCAATTTCATTTGAACCTTCCACCTTGATAAAATAAGTCCATGCTTCATCTGGACCCAAGTGAGCATCTATACCGTAGATCTTCCCAACAATCACGCCTTTCCTCATGATGCTCCTATCGTTCCAATCCACAATATCGCCAATGTTCAAATCCTGATTAGGCTGTTCTGGAATTGCATCGCGAACAAAGCGTCGGTGGATAATTTGAAACTATATAGAAGGATGTTCTGGAATTGCATCCTGATTAGGCTCTTGCTTGATAATGTAGTACTCTTCATCTCTCGACCATTTGTCGTAGTCACCAGAGTGATCAGGGTCAACAATACCCCACAGATCAACTATATAGAAGGATTTCTTGAAATGATCTACAACATGACCAAGTAACGTCGTGCCAATCCATTTTCCAAACCCCTTGATCTCAACATTTCCTCCAATTTCAAACATTGGCAACATCCTGCATTCATAACTAACAGGTTAGTTGTTTATTAATAATAAACTCATACTAAAAACAAGTCAGAATATGTGACCAATAATTCAGCACAACATAATACAAAAGGCAAAAAAAAATTTGAGAAACACCCAATCAATTTTCTAGCACGAAACACCATACAGACGCACAGAAACGGATTAGGATCTCCAAACAACTACCGAAATTATATTAATATACATTATATCAAAACACAACATTCTTATTTAACACTCAGTAAAAGCTAGGACAGTTGCTGTGATACTACCAGCAAACTAACAAGAGCAGTTTCAAATAAACATTCATACGAAAACTTCCTAAAAACAACCATAACAAATAAAGAATAGTTTTCTGAGAGGGTATTTAATGAGTCAGCAAAGCCTAAAGCTGGCGGGATTTAATGTGAGTCAGGCTAAAGAAGGTTTGGTAATAACATCTCCAATGGTGAGATAAATTTCTAACAAGTGAGCAACTAAAAGCAATATCAGATTTTCTTATGGATACAGCACATTTATTGATATTCTTCTATTCCGCTTTTGTCAGATGTATAATTTACTCAAATCAAAAATCAGCAATGCAGATGCCCTAAGCAGAAACCACGATCATATCAATGGACGAAAACAATCAGTATTATCATCAATCTAAGATATTAACAGACATACACAGATCATGTATATCAAGATGAATACACGGGAAAGACGCCCAAAAAAAACTCAAAAACAATGAAAATACGAATATATTGCTGTATTTAATAAGCTATTCCAAAATTAACTGGTCTGCTGATAGCTCTGTATGAATTTATGAGGAGCTGGGTTACAATTTTAGACAGAATATTGTTCTTCACCACTAATAGCTATATATAAATTTTATCATTGTTTTAGTAACTTGGTTTATGATGTACTGAAAAGAATCTGAATAAATGAAAAATCTAAATCACACGACTAAACAAGTGAATTCATCAAATCTTCACAGGGAAAATACCCCTTATCACATTGCATCCCAGGGGAAAAAAAGACAATTCCTAAACCATCTGTAATTCAACTTGATCTTCTCATAAACCTAATCAAAATTGAAGAGCAAAATTTAATGACTATAAAGAAAATCAAACCAATAAAAATCAAAATCTTAAATTAGACATGTAGGAATTTGCAACTTAGAAAGCAAATACATTAAAGCTCATGTCATAATCTGTATACAGTATTCTGCAGATAGACCGAAACGAGTTTCTACTATACTAATAACATAAATTCAATACAATAAAACGAGCTCATACGGAAACCGGCCAGAGAAACTGAAATTATTCACTCAGGTCATACTTTATCGAATAGAAATATGAAAAACCACCTTTCCACTCTCCTCTCAGATCCCTTTTCAAAATTGAACCCCTAATTCAAAATAGAACCAACAACAAGAGTAACCAATGGTCAATTACCTATTTTTGTAAACAGTTTTTGAGCAGGACGAAGCAGCAGAAGGATTGGCCATTTCATTGGGGAAATCGAACGCTAACAGAGCAGACCACACAGATGATTCCCCGGCTAGACGGCGGAAAAGACGGGACGTCATAGACACACAGCACACGTCTATGAAAGTGAGGCGGCGCAGTTCGACTCCAAGCTCAAGGATCCTCCGCCATAGTTCTTCGGGAAGACGACGCTCCATTCCTATCGTGTGATTTTGGGAAAAGTAGAGAGAACTTTGAGGAGGCGAGTTCTTATATACGGAGTACTAGGGTTCTTCCATATTCACGTGCGGACACTTTACTTCTTTATGGGCCAAGACATAAAATCCCAACAGTATTGGATCCGGCACCAAACTCGATTGAATATGGAAATAATATTTAACAAACCAATTTATTTTTTTTCGAAAAACCATATCAACGAAAAAGTAGAATATTGCTAACAAAAAATCAAATCTATATATGCCTACCTATCAGAGTTTATTTTGTGCATTTTTCAAACTAATAATCAGATTTATTTTAAAAACTACATAATCTTTTTTACTCAAATATTCAACTTTAAAAGAAAACATAACAAATAAAAAGAGAATTCATGTATTTTTATACGTTTGAACCTTCAATAATATGGGACATGAATATCATATACCAAAATAGTATTACGAATTCCTAACACGTTTTTTGCAAATGTTCTACAGCATTAATCGGATGATAGATATAAAATTCAAAATTTTAAGTGCAAATTGCACAAAATCATAAATTTGGCATGAACTTACAACAATGGCATGTGATATCATGTACATAAAATTATGCGATGCTCTCGCCCGTCCATCGGACGGGCTCTGCCTACTAGTGAAGTTGATTTTTCTCCCCCCTTTTCCAAAAAGGAGAATCGGATGTGAAAGCTCTTAAGGTAAAAAAATGTTAAAATTCTCCAAATCTCTACATTTGTTCAAAATGGCAAAATTGTTGGAGATGCTATTAACGTGTAAGGGAGTGGTGGTGGACTCTTAGTCATTGTGTTGGCCCAATCTCGATAACATCCAAATCGTTCCGCGAAGGGCATCAATAGATTGATCGAGAGGAAGAGGGAGAGTGGCGTCAAATTGACCGGTAAAGAGAAGGTAAAAACTTTAAGATCGACGTAAAGATTCAATGAAATCCTAGGCAATACTTTAGGGTCTTTAGGATCAAGTTGTAATGTTATTTTTTTTACTTATCGTGGGTATCGGGGCTACTAGCACTCGACTAATCCCTCGTCGACTGACTTGTTGGCTGTATGAATGCGCCCCTTTGGCTCCACTAAGGAAACAAAAGCATTAAAGACATAAAAGGCTTGGATCTCTTCATTTGATTTGTTCACAAGAGATGAGGTGATTTGCTCAATAAGATGATCCTTCTTTTTGTTGGAACGCCCTTTGCCTGACTTCCCTTGCTTGTGCTTGAAACTCTGGATCATCACAATTATCTTCAAAGTGTTTAATTGATTCTAAACCATTGCTTCCCCCCTGAATTGTTGAATCGTCGTTCTCTCCAAGTTCCCCCTTGAAACTTGACTCCTCATTTCCTCCATCACATCCTTGATTGAGGGACCATGTCTTTGAGCATTCTTCATCTGTTTTGGGAACTTCAAGGGATACCTCTTCTTTATTTCAATTAGGTTTCCCATCAATGTTTAGATTTTTTATGGGAAGTGCTTCCTAGGTAGTCCTTATAACTCTTCTTTGGTTCCTCATCTTCATCCTCCTTGTCTAGCCCATGCCTCAAAATCCTCTTCAAGATCGTCCCGAGTGGCTACGTACACCTTCCCTTTCCCTTGGTAGTTGTTGCCTCTAGAGTTGTAGTTATTGGCAAAATGTGTAACACCTCGAGAATTTATAAGGGATTGAGGTGCTCCCATGCCAACAAGAGCTCTTCCTTTTCATTGTTCGAGAGGTCAAAAGAACTATGAAGTTAAGTGTGCTAGGGCAAGAGTAGTACCACGATGGGTGACCTCATGGGAAGTCCTCGGGTTGGCATGGGATAGCACTTCTAGGGCCTCGGACCTTACAAATAGTATCAGAGCCGACTTTGGGTTACGGGTTGGCTTGGTCATAGGGCGGTCACTCGACCCAAGGGGCGGTCCATAGGCCTTGACGAGGTCGTCAAGTGCGTAAGTGGGGCAGATTGTGACACCTCGAGAATTTATACCTAGAAGCGTTATCCCATGCCAACTCGAGGACTTCCTAGAAGGTCACCCATCGTGGTACTACTCTCACCCTAGCACGCTTAACTTCATAGTTCTTTTGACCTTTCGAACCATGAATTTTTTTATCAATTCGGGTTGGTTTCGTGGATCATGTCAGGGTTTAACAACCCTAGTTTATGAGGAGATAAAAGCGATTATAAATTGTGGTAACGTTTTTTTCAATAGGTATAAATCGCATAGAAGTACAAAAAAAAAATTTAGAGACACTTAATTTCCAACCACGGGTTCAATCAATGAGTGAGGCGTGGCATGTTGATTACTTTTTTCTAGGGCTGCAGAATTGAACTGGACTGGGAAACCAGACCGGACCGGACTGGAATTGACCAGACCCAACCCCACCTAGTATGTATACAGTCCGGTCCCGATCTCTGTTTTTTGGTTATTCTGGTCCCAATCTAGTCCTGTTCCAAACCCGGAAATTCACAAGTTAGATCGGAATAGACCGGAAGATAAAAAT
The DNA here is from genome assembly GCA_963924305.1 of Polygonum maritimum. Classification (NCBI taxonomy): domain Eukaryota; kingdom Viridiplantae; phylum Streptophyta; class Magnoliopsida; order Caryophyllales; family Polygonaceae; genus Polygonum; species Polygonum maritimum. The sequence goes on along the minus strand of OZ002736.1, from coordinate 15,580,284 downwards.
ATATGTATGTATATCTTATAAGTAAGAAGTTATATGTCAAAGTGAATTTAGGGTTTTTTTTACTTTACCATTTACATACTACCTTATCTCCTTCTCTAAACCTTCTCTCCTTCGAGCGGTGCATCTCCTACCTCTACTGATCACCTTCTCTCCTTCATTCCGGCTTTGTTATCCGTCTCCACCTTGTTCAACCACACCAGCCACACTTTTCGGGTCCAAACATTACCATCTACCAATCCACCACCATCTGTTCTAGTACTAAAGAATTTTAGTGAACCCTAATTTTTCTTAACCTGCCACCAATTCTTCTGGTACTAAAGAATTTCTCTTAATGCTAATTAAACTCTAATCCGCTACAATCTATTCCGGTGCCGCATTTCATCTGAAAAGAGTTTTGCCTTCATTGTCTTATAGAAGATTGGGTTCTAATGACATTTGCTATGGTATTTATGAGTGATATGGACTTTCATTCAAATGACTTGTGTTGGATTGTTTTAGTGTATAAATCTTGTAGCTTGTTAAATGCATATTATGAAGTTTACTACTTTTGAAAGTCGGTGATTGATTGTTAGTCAAACCTTGGTTATTTTCCAAGTACTAGGTATTTTCATATCTAGACATATAGTCGTAGTTCATTTTTTCTTTTGTTTGCTACGTAAACTCTAGTTATTAATTGTTCCTTGCTGACCTGTTGTATTGTACTGCCTATCTATGATCAACATACTACTTAGTATACTGGTTGGTCTTATAGACACTAGACATACCTTAGATTATTTAATACTTTAGTATTAGCACTTAGAATATACGTCCCATTATGATTGGTAAATTAGAATAATTTATTAAAACTACATGGAACAAGATGAAAATAATCTACCATACACTATTCCTGAAGAAGTTTCAATGTAGTATACCTATGCATATATAACTATATAGTCTAGGGTCTCCAACAAGAACATTCTTATTGGCTAATTCCCCAATAATGGATCGTGAACTTAATTATTGAGTCCTTTGATCGATGTTGATATGAAGTGGAAGGAACTTTTGCAAGCAATGAGTAAACAAATATCCATGGATTCATCTGATAAAGTTTCAAGCAGTGTAAGTGGGATGGAGGATTTATATTTATATGATTGCTATTCTTTTTCTTAAGATGACAATAGTTTTAATTCTTTACTATTTTATTGTCATTAGATCTTAGAGTCCAATTCAATTATGGATCCTCCTTATATAGAGGAGATTGAGCAACCAGATGAGACCCTAAGAAATATTGTGGAAAGCAACAATCCAAAGGCTAATTCAATACAAAAGGTGTGTAAAAGGGACTATGTGAAAAATACTCAAAAGGGAATAGCGCCTTATTGGAAAGACTTTACTGGGTATGATGATGAGAATGGACATGGAAGGGCTCAATGTAATTTTGCAAAACAACATATGCTTATGATTCATTCATGAATGGCTCAAAAAATGTGAAATATCATGCAGAAACATGCAAGGAGAATTCGACAAACAAGAAAAAAGGTAAACAAACTCAATTTGTTCTTGATGAGAGCACAATGAAAATGAAAAATTGGGTATTTAAACGACAAGATGTTGGAGAGATTGTGGCTGAGATGGTAATTATAGATGAAATGTCATTTAGATGTGTGGGAAAGAATGGATTGAAACGTGCATTTCATGTTGCTTGTCCCTCATTTAAAATGCCTTCACGTACTATTGTTTCCTCAGATTATTATGCTATTTGTAAGAAAGAAAGAGAAAAACTAAAAGCATTTTTAAGAGTTTCATCTCAAAGGGTGTGTTTCACAACTGACGCCTAGACGTCTTGACAAACAGAGAGTTATATGTATTTAACTCACCGCTCTATCAACAATGTTTGGATACTTCAGAAGAGAATTTTGAATTTCGGCCCACTTTATTTTCATAAGGGGGATTCTATAGGTGTTGTTGTTGATGATTACATAGGTTAATGGGGGTTTAGTGATAAACTTCTCCCATCAACTGTTGATAATGCACCATCAAATGATGTAGCTTGTGTTTAACTTAAGGATTTGTTACAAGAATGTGGCTACATAGGTGGGGTAAGTAGTTGCACATGAGGTGCATAACACACATAATCAATCTATTTGTTGGAGATAGCTTGGTTGTATGTGTTAAATATTGTGAAAAAGTCCGAGTTGTAGTGATATATAGTTCTTCTCGATTGCATGCATTTCGAAACCAAAATGATAAATGCAACATATCATGCAAGTCTTCTTTGTGTCTAGATGTGCAAACTAGATGGAATTCCACTTATGTGATGTTGAATACTAATTCGGAGTTCAAATATGCCTTTTCTCGAATGGGTATTCCAGTGTTGGGAGAATATCATTTGGGTCCAATCATTGTTGTTGAATGGAAACAAAATGCTTATGTTGGAAGAACATCAGATGGTTATTAACTTATGTAAGTATCCTCTTGTCAGTTATAAATATTGATTATGTTATTAACTTGAATATGATTTCTTTTACTAACATATTTTAATTATTTTCTTTATACGCTTATAAAACTGTTTAAGCTCTCATATATTTTGAAGATTGGTTGCGAAGGGAAAAGAAGAGTACATGTGAAGAAGAGAAAACCTTAAAGGAGGTTGAAAACAGTAAATAGGTGCGTTCATAGTCTCAAATGTTAATATTTCCAACTATTTGAGTATCTTACTCTTTGGTCGGATAGTTTTGAACTTTGATTCAAATATTTTTATCATAGATATGGAGACAAATTATCCAAAAGATCTACCTGATGTCATATTTTTCATTTCATCTTTGATGGAAAGGTATTCAACTTTAAATGTGTTCATTGAAATAAAATTGTTTAGCAAAAAAAATCATGTACGGACTAATTTATTATGGTTGTTTCATGTTTACATGATTGAAAAAGTAAAAAAGAGGCAATTTTACGGTTGCTGATTTTTGGACAGAGTGGATATGTTTTGATTAAGTTTGATACTCTATGTTGAAGACTTAGGCTCTGTTTGGTTACATTAGTTGGAGCTAGAGCTGGGACGAACTGGAATTGAAGAACCGGAGCTAGATTGGATATAGAGCTGAGACTAGAGCTGGATTTGACTGTGAAGTATGTTCGGTGGTACGAGCTGAAAGATAAAATGAAATGGGTAAAATTACGAAAAAGGGTATGGTTCATAATATCCCCTAAAAAACATATTAAAAATATTATTCTCTCCGTCCCATTAGGTTTGTCCACATAGTACGGTTGACACGGTAATTAATAAAAAGTTGAAAAGTAGTAATTTTATAGGGTTAAAAAATTAAAAAGTGATAAAGTTGATGAGAAAGGTGGATAATTTGGGGTAATATATAAGATTGGTGGTAAGGGTAATTTTGTAATTTTATAGAAAAAGTGATAAAGTTGAGTAAAAAGGTAATATATGAGATTGAATAAGGGTAAAAGTGTAGAAGCATATAGATAAAAATGGAAATATTTGAAAGATAGGCAAAGCTAATGGGACGCTCAAAACGAAAATACGGACAAACCTAATGGGACGGAGGGAGTAAGCAAATAATATACAGCCACGTGTATATTATTTGCTTACTCCCTCCGTCCCATTAGGTGTTGAAAAGTAGTAATATTTCCATTAGGGTCCGCTCGGCCCGAGCGGACCCTTAGACTCAAAACTTCATAGTAGTAAGCAAACCAGTTCCACTAAGGCTCCGTTTGGGTGTAGCGTCTCACATCAGGTGAAGATGAATCAAAAGAAGACGCTGCTTGGATATGGGTGTCCGGGAAAGCTGATTCAGCTAGATGAAGATGGCAATTTTGCCTAAATTCAGCTATATGGCTCTATTTTTAGGCCCCTACCCCTCCCCCCAGAGCCTAAGTTTGGTTTTGGATTGCCTTTGTGGCTGATTTAGATTAAGAGGTATTTTGGATCAAGTTTGACAAGCATGTTTTTTAATTAAAATTTGTTATTTTATGTTGATTTGTATGAATTTTATAATGCAAAAAAAGTTCAGATTGATATGCTCATGTCTTTCCAATCCAAGACTGAGACCGGCTTGTTTCGGACCAGACCAGACAAACTGGGTCCAATCCGGTCTCCGGTCTAGTGTTACTAAATTTCAAAGTCCAATCCCCATCCGGTTTGGACCGGATGAACACCGCTTCTTTTTTCCCTCTAAAGAGTCATCGAACGCGGCGTTTTCGCTGCATTTTATGCGCACCCAAGTTTTGCACCTGTTTCATTACGACAGCTTCATCCCCGGGACATGTGTCATTGTTTTTTTTTATATTAAAATTTGGACTTTGAACCTGCTGCAGTCCAATGATACGGATGCTCTAAATGAATAGACATAAAAATCACAACTAGTGATGACACCTAGTTGAAGAAGCTAGAGTGCATCAACTCGACATTCTCATATTCTTGTGGTTAGTCAAATGGTGCTTTTTGAGCAACCTATGGAAAAATGTGACTGCAAAGCAGTTTGAGGTGATTTTCTATGTCTGCTTCAGACAGAAAACATCATGACAAGACTGCAATGCAGTTTGAGTTGATTTTCTATGTTTGCAAAGCAGCATATCCTTACAAATATATGTTGCAATGACTATATCACAAGAAATCACAAACAGAAAAATCTTCAGTCAGAAAATTATCTTTCAACTCCAGATTACTTCTCACTACTCAAAATTTGTTATAGCCAAGACATGACAAACAGGATGTGCTGACTGATGTGGACAACCAACAAGCAATGCGTAAAACTTAGTAAATGCATTAGTTTCTAAATCCTATCTAAAGTGAGTTCAGGGATCCAATTAAATTTTCACACATTTGAAAGAGGAAAATACATACGAATGCAAACAAACACGAGGGAACAGATATAACATCTAAAATCAAGATCCCACTTTCTACCACTGAAGAAAATCAAACTCCCACTTTCTACCACTGACGAAAAATCAAATCCAATCAAACAGTGCCATGAATACATTGCTAGAGCTCAACATAATCGGTCATCATTAATTAAACATGGGAACTGAAACTTGTATAGCTGAGACAAAAAGATGATTCAAACTCATCCAGAAAACTAACATGGGGAGATCCTGGTGAAAAGGAACATTCTGATGAGACTAGATTGAGTTAGTCCCCCTTTCTTCTGAAGGAGCATCCCTCAGTGAGCCTTGCACGACCGCCCGTTGGCTGGCAAAGCACGGTCTGGCAGTTCCCACATACAACAACAGTCTGTGAGTGGCTAAACACCGTCGTTCTGCATTTACCAAAAGAAGAAGTTAGCAATAGATATTCTACATTGACCAACCCGAATCCAACATTGCATAAACCAGGCAATATTATATTAAACACTCTAAGCTAAATTTACAATTCCAGTTTCAATCTATCAGATGTTCCTTTGAGCAACCAGCAAAGGGTGCATTTTCTTATATATAAATGGGTTACAACCTTATTCCTAATTCTACTATCAATTAGGTTGATCAACAGATGATCATCCATCCATTTCAAGTCCTATGTACCAGAAACATCAGCCATAAAGAGAATAACTTGAGCGTTTCTTTTACATGGATTGCTAAATAACAAGTCTCTCTTGAATTAAGGGGCCACATGATACCCTCATACGATGTAGTTTGTCATGAAAGGATAAAGGATATCTTTATATATATTAGAAAAAGTAGTTCAACTATCCAAAAACAAATATTGATCTTTAGAAGAGTGTATACTAATCTTTCCTCTTCATTTAAAGAGAAGAGAGCAAACTACACAATGATAATACATCCGCGGAATGATGAGAAATCAATCCAAACATGATTCGCAAAGTCACTAGCAGATGAAAATCTAGCAGACAGGAAATGACAAGATACATTTGTAGAACAGAAAGAGGCACTCGAAAAGAAAAGAAAAGAAGACGTACATGTTGAAGCAGCCTTGGCATTTCACATCCTGCAAACAAATTGCGGATTGATCAGAAGAGCCCCCGACACACAGAGTTACAGATCTACTGTAAAACAGAAGGGGAGAATGAAGAGCATACCATAAAGAAAGAGTTAGGGGACTGCACAAGACGCTTAAGCTTGTGCTTCTTCTTCTCGAGCTCGACGGGCGGGTTCAACAAGTCGATATCATTTTGGAGCACCTGTTTGTTACACACCCAAATCCATAACTCCTTCACTCGCACACGCAACGATAGAAGAAAGGAAAACAAGAAAAGGAGGAATCCATAAGACTCACCATTTTTGCAAGCTACGTACGTAGTACTCGTCTTGTGCTCGGCGCAGGGGGAGAGAAGAGGCGATTAGGGTTCCGCAACTTTGCTTTTTAAAGAGCAAGTTTTTACACTCTAACTTTGGGCCCTGCAAATTTATCCACGACCCATGGGCTCCATTTCTGGCCCAAGCTTAATATAAGAAAATCCTCTCAAACCACCAGCGCCGTGTTTAGTTTTGTTTCTGTAAAACTCTCACTGCTGAATTATTTGTTAGGACCTGCCGCTGTTGGTCATGCTAAAACTTGGACCTTTTGGAACTTTTGAAATCAGCAACAGCAAAATTATCCGCCATGGGATTGCACAATTTAAGGTGATCCCTTTGCTTCAAGTGTTATTTTTTCTTGCATTCTTCTTCATCTATCTATCTATATTTTTTAATTTGAGATGTTGTAATCTATGGTTTCCCTCTATTGTCAGAGCGAAAGCTTCAGAGAAAGCAGACCGCAAATTTGAGAAGAAAGTCCAGTTCTATTCAAGTAAGTTCCCTTTAATCTGACATTGATGCTCTGCTATTCGAGAAAATAGTCCATCTTTTTTTTCTCTCAATTTGTGGATTGTCTTGCATTCAATTACGATGGAATTGTAACTTCAGAGCTTAGTGATGCTTTTTTGACCAATAATATAGAATGGAGCAAGGGATTTTTAAAATCTACTATTATTTGCTTTACAGAGGTTAGAAGTGCAATTGCTGCTACACAGACTACCAAAACTAAATCTAAGGTAATAATGGCAGATATATTAGCCTGTTTGTCCTTTGCTTTCTGTTGATTCACACTATTGCTTCCTTTGTCTGCGATATGATGGATGTTGTTAGAATGTCCATCCCGTTTCATTGTATATATAGATAGGATTTGTGAGTGAGGATGCCAATGTGTATTATTCAATTCAATCCAATCTTGGAACATTGAAGTCCAAAGGGGAGTAGAAAGGTTAGGAATTTAGATTACAATACCCTTCTATGAGTGCTGATTGGTATTTTTCTGGATGTTCATGTTTGGCTAGAGTGCTAGAAAACGGGCAAAGAAGGTGAAGGCCTATGATTTGTCTACTCTCACAGAGCTGTTGCCCAAGTTGGGAAACGAAAAAAGAGAGGCTCCGTCGGATAAATTCAAGCTCAGTAGCAAATCCAGAAAACAAATATTGTGAGTCAAGGTTTGGTTTTGGTACCCCCTATAAAGTTTAACATTAAATTCACAGTTTGGTGTTTGTTACAGATTGAAAGAGGGAAAACAGTTTGCATCTGTGGTTAGCCATCCTGCATTCCACTCCGATCCCTTCAGTGCCATACATCAGCATTTGTGCAGCACTCAGCTTGTCGTTGAGGAACCTGAGAAGAAGAAGAAGAAAAAGAAAGGTACAAATGGGAGTACAAAGAGAAAAAACAAGAAACATGTAGCTGCCTCGGGAGGATGTCAGCTGGAGTCGATGGAATTGTGAATACTGAAATTGCAATCTCGCGTGTCCATCTTCATAGTTGCACTCACAAGATAATCGCTTTTTACCTTCCTAAATGTTTTTCTTTTAACGTTTGTTGTACTTGACATGGTATGCTGGACTTAGATGATGGATATTTGTCTCATGATAAAAATATCTACATCTCATTTGACTCGTACAGGCATGCATGTATTTAACAGAAAACAACCATACTAGAAGTATAGGGACTAAAGAAGCAATTTGGACAATAGTTGGGTGGTGGAATCAGTGATTGAAGGGGCGCATTGGTCTACTGTTATCTTCTCGAATGTGTATTCAATCAAGCGTATAAATGTTGGGATGAAATGTCCCACATCGGACAAAAGGAAGGAAAACCCACTAGTATATAAGGAATGGTAAAACCCCTACCTAATGGCTTAAGCTTTTTGGTAGAAAGATGGATCCCAACCTTATATACAAAGTGGTTTAATTTACCCCAATACGTCACGTCACTCAGTTCTCTCGGCTCACCGGAATTTCACAATAATAAAGGGTAAAATGCATAAAACGACCCTTTAAACTTAAATTTGTTGTAAGCCACCCTTGAAAGCAAAAAATTTATGAAGAACCACTCATCCTTAATTTTTTATTTATAAATTCATTTAACATATTAAATTATAAGGGTTGTATTTCAATAAGAATGATTATCTTATATATTTAAAGATTGTAAAAAAACCATATAAGGTGAAAATTTAACAGATGTATATAGTAATTTCATAAATGTATTTAGTAATGTGATAAATGGGTTTAGTATCTTTTTGTACAAAAACATAATGTGATTGTAATTATGTTGTGTTACACTTAGTTTTACCTTTCTAAAAAAGACAAAACTAAATAAATATTATTTACATAACTCTTTAAATCCATGTAATTTGTAAATTAGATTTGAAGTGAGATATTTTAATTTTACAGCTTTAAGTAAAGAGATACTAAAATCTAAATAAAATTGAACAAAAGAATATTTTATATATTTTTCAATATACTGATTAACACTTGAAATTACTAAATAAAAAATAATCACCATTACTTGAAGGTTGGAATACACCCTTTTTATTTAATACGGAGTATGACAAAGAGTTTTATAAACAAAAAAAATAATAATGATGGATGGTTATTTATAAAATTTTTGCTTTAAAGGATAGTTTACAATAAATTTTAATTTAAAGGGTAATTTGGTGCAAACTTTTGTATTTAAAGGGTAGTTTTGTGGTTTATACTCTATAATAAACCATTGGTAATAGAGTAATAAACAATGAATACAACTTTCACAAATGTGTTATGCACATTGACAAGGTTTCTCTTCTCGCCCATTGCCGAGGTTTGAACTTACACACGACTATAAAATCCTGGTTTCTGTTAGACCAATCATTGAACACAATAACAAAAACATCTCCGGATAGAAAGACTAAAAAAAGTTGTCAAATTTCATCAGCACAGTTTTCAGTCAAAAGACAATTGTACCTCCGCTCTAGCAATTATGACACAGTACATACTAGGAAGCTTGACTATATATAGCACCTCCTCTCCCCCTTGCTCTACCATACCTGTAACCTCCTCTTCGAGAATCCAAGTAACCAGCTCTTCCCGAATCCGAGTAACCACCTCTTCTGGAATTAGAGTAACCACTGTAATCCCTTCCATAGTTGGAATTTCTGCCACCACGAGCAAAACCACGGCCCCAACGCCCACCTCTATTGTATCTTCCTAATTCCCCGAACGTCTACATTCATCCAACGAGAAAATGACTTTTTTCAAATTGTACGAATGATACTCCCTCCGTTTCACAATAAGTGTCGTTTTAGCACTTAAAATTTGTTTCATAATATGTGTCGTTTTAGGTTTTCAAAGTGGTTTATTAGGGTTGAATAATGATAATTTTTATTGGAATGTGTATTTGTTGACTAAAGTTGTTCATTCATTGGCCAAAAAAATGTAATGAGTGGTAAGATTAAGAAAAAGTTGTAAGTTTTAAAGTGAATGATTGCTTTTCTTAAAAACTGGGTTAAGAGCTAAAACGACACTTATTGTGAAACGGAGGGAGTATAATACTAGTCAAAAGTATATGAGAGGAAGACTAAATTTTACCTCAATATCTAGCTTTAATTGCTCAGAGAATCTTGGGCGTCCATTTTGTGAAGTACTGTTGAGTGCATTGCTTGAGAGATTGTCAAAGAAGTCATCCTTGTTATACACAGCCTGCAGAATTGAGGACTAATAATTAGGCCATTCTCTACATGGTAAAACTAAAGGGAGCAGGCTTAGGTACTTCACCTTTGCTTCGACGTCTGCCAACTCTATACAATCTTCATCTTCATAATCACCATCGTCATTTTCATCTCCGTCTTTGTTCTTCTTTCCTAGCTCCCCCCAGACTTCACCCTTGTTGAAATTTTCATTCATGGCTATGAAATCAAAATCTTTTGTAAATCTTGCTAATGACCAGATCCCTGCCACATAAGTGCAACTTAATTTCAGGAGTCGAATACTTTTGGATGGAAAAATAAACAAATGTATATACAACTCAGCAAATGCGAGAAAAAGTTCAAACTCAACGCAGATACAAATGAGTTTGAAGTTCAAATTTGTAGAAGTTCAAATTTCAGACGCAAACATCACGAGTTTGACGATAAGACAAATGTTGCGCTTTAGCAAGTCGTTTTTATTAAGGAGTATAGCTCATAAATTGATAATGACTGACTGGAAAGTCTCTTCAGATTAATAACATATATATATAGTATAATATAAACAGTTTTCAAGATGATTACCCCATTTCCTCTTCCTCTTACACTCCCCTTGTAACTATGACGTACATGAGGAGCTCCATGTGGATGTGGCTGCAATAAGAAAATATGAAAGCAGTTAAAAACCTTTTTGCACATTAGACAAGCACAAGAAACAAAATATAACAATTTTCTTATAGCAAGTTAGAAAATTTGGAGACATAAACCCGACTAAGGTACTACAGCATGCTCAAAGTGAAAATCATGAAACCATTGTACAACCACCTTTCCATAACCACACATAAAAATTTGCAAATACTCACAAAAACATCTCAATGATTCAAATATCACAATTTCATGCCAAATTAAATAGGCATTCAGAAGCCACACACTAGGTTACTGAATTTGTTGCCACAAAGAAGAACCTCTTGAAGGTTTATGCAAGAAGTAGATTTTAGCACAGGCAGCCAACTAAGATGGTGACTAAGGTAGCCTAATTCTGTTGAGAATGTCGCGGAATACTTGGTCAGTGAGGGGAGAATCTCTGCTGATTTAACAGGCTATGTCATTGTGAGGCTAGGATTTTATCCTAATTTCTGGTGAGGGTGAAGGTGAATTCCTTGGACCATTGGAGAGTATCTCCTTTACACCACAAACGAAAGAACCTCCCAGGAAAGTTTCGGATCGACCTAAAATGAAGGAAATAGAGTCAAGTTTTTAATTGTTTTAATTCAATGGTTATAGCATCCAAAAATAAACAAGAAATCTTTTCACGTATTTACCAAGGGCCCGCAAAAATTATAGTATTAAGTTGCATTAATTACATTGTGATTTAATGCACTTTAATCCTACTTAATGCATTAAATCTGGTAAACCAAACAGGCCCTAAGCTATTAGAAGCTTAACTTCACATGACCCAAAGACCATAGGACACCAAATAAGCACCCAGCTCTATACAATAATTTTTAGCTATTTATATTGCCATGGCCATAATGTAACCAATCGTTATGATATTTTCGATATAATTTGATTAAGGTTATCCTGATAAGCTTGAAAGGCTACTCTAAATATGGTTGGTACACTTTCCATGTTTTTCCTCTAAATGCAAACTCATAACTATTGCATGTTTGTATGTCATTGCACTAAATGTTCTACAATAATGTTTTCCATATAAGTAAGTGTTAGCCTTCAGATCAGAACACTCAAAGGAGAAGGACTCTCATACCTGCAATTTAGTATGCTCAAATCAAGATTTATCAACTAGTATCATCTTGCTAGATCATGGTTAGATATATCTTCGACGTTGCAAAAAGGGAAAGCAAGAAAGAAAGAAGAACGGAAGTATGGACAAGAACAATTACGAAACACATAAGTTCCTTGGCCAAGTTCTAATATTCCAATAAAAAAATAGTCAGAGAGCAAAGGACCTTTCAAACTAAGAAAGTACCTTTTTGTAAGTTGTAGGTGCCGATGGCAATGACAATATGGTTGGCTGAGCTTCCTTTTCCTTTACCAATGACGATGATTGTTTTGACCGTGACAGAGGTTGGACAACCTCAACATCTTTATGAGCAGTATGTGAAAACTATGATGCAGTCTTAGAAGGCTGCCAGGGGTCACAAGTGAAGATGTCGATACATTAAATAGATTTGGATTAGATGAACTTATAATGGATGTTGTAGGTTGAGACATGTTTGGGTAAGGCAATGAAGAGCTGGGAGTTGTATTAACCGTACTAGATACTGGGTGGTTGATGCTGCTTGTTTCAGAATTGGATATTGCCAATGGTAGTGATGTTGACATATTGACATTTAAGTGCATAGATGGAAGAACAAAGTTAGAGCCCTTGTTGAAAACTGAACTCGGCGGTGGTTCAGATGCACTAGTCACAGGTATAGTTGGCAGACTCGACGACAGTAAAGAACTACTACTTGTTGCAACCAAAGGAGAACTCGAGCTCGACACATTCGAAGAACCTAGTGGTGGAGGAGGGTTGATGCCAAAGATGCTAGTACTACTAGTTGTAAGTAGATTTAAATTTGGATTAGGCACATTTGGAGTTGATGCTTGTGGAGGTGCACTGTAATTAGAAAGTTGCATTGGCTACTGTAATGAAGGTGTCATTGAGAGACCAGGAGGTGGTTGAAGCAAAGTTTGTTGGTGCAATTGAGGGAGCCCAATAGGAGGGCCATACATTCCAGGCCAATACATTGGCATAGGGAGTGGGTTACCATTAACACTAGGAGGAGGTGATGGGCCCCATGAACCCAAACTTGTACCTGGTTGATATAAAGGTATTCCACCAGGAAAATTGGACCCAGGATATCCCGGTTGTGGAGCATAAGAATTGACATCTGTTGTAGAAACACTGATAGTAGGTGGCAAATTACTTGAAGATGGTGCAAGTTGGTATAAAGGTATTCCTTCTGGAAAATTGGACCCCGGATGTCCCAGCTGTGGAGCATGAGAAATTGCATCCGTTGGAGAAGCACTGACAGCAGGCGGAAAACTTGTAGATGGGGCAGGTGGCCGATAAAAGTGTGATTGGGAATCGATTAAGAGATCATATCTTAGTAGAAGCTTAAGAATGCAAACAATAGACAATGCTTAATTTATAATACCTGAATGATTACAGGATCATTATCTATTGATGTTGTTGTATGAGCTGGTGGAGATGATTTAACCTGTAAATCCTGGGAAAAAAAGTGTTGGGAGATGAGCATTTTACCTCAATCTGTGCCAACTCACACCAAGCTGCAACAATCTCATCAAAATCATGAGTTGTGTAATTTCAGCACAATGCTTTTGTCACTGAATTTCCACTTTCTCTAAAGATCCAACATAAGCATAGAATTGATTGACTTTATGCAATTTCCTTTGTTTTGCTCCTAATTTCATTCATATAAGAACACATCACTTTTAATCTCCCTGCCCAAACTGCAAGTTAAATTTTACGTGGAAAGTACATAGCAAGCTTTGTGTTTGACTCAATTTTACTGTTATATTTATATATCAAACAAAGAACCATAAACCCATTACTTGAAAGAACACTATCCCCTTAGTTCTGTTTCAGGAGAGCCAAAAGGGTGTTGTGTGTGTAGAACAGCAGAATCGAACAAGGCTAAAAATTTCGGGGGAGCCAAAATATACCCTGTTAGACCACTAATGTTATTAGATGTGCTTTCCAACAACAATCTGAAACACAAATGGTGTTTCCACAAGTGAGCAACTACTACTTTGTACAACTATTAAATGTGCTCTTTCGTACCAATCAATAGTGCCAAAAGTATTACCAAGAGTTCAGCGCCATAGTATACCAATAAGTTATAGGAAATTGCATCCGCACAAATCAAACGATCCAAGTTGACTGAACATCGTGTATGGGGATAATGGTAGAGTAAAACTACGTGTCTACCTTAATGTTAGTACCACAAAAGAGTATGTACTCATAAACTCTGTCACTTAGAGGAATTTGAGGCCCATCCTTTTTCCTCCCTTCACTTCCAAATTATTTAACTGCAAAAGAAAATAGAAACAAATTGAAGTAAGTAGAGGGTACCATATTTCCACATTAAGAAAAGGATGGACATATATGAAGGGATAGAATGAGAATTTTAAGAAGTAGCTTTTTCCTTAATATGGAATCATTCATTTAAATGTCTCATTGAAACTACACATCCACAAGAAATATTTAATGAGTAGATTAGTGCAACTTTATATTCATTTAACCATTTAGATTTTGGACAAAATTATTCTAAATTACACTTTCTACCAAAAAAAAAATTATTCCAAATTACACCAAAAGAAAAAACAGAAGTGGATATTAAACCCTAGACATTTGAAAAATAAAAGCCTCATGGGTTGTATGTGCCACTTTGAAGATCTAACTTATTTGTTATCTTTATATGCACTTAAATAATTTTTTGCAAGCATCATCCGCCTCTTACACAACCATGACAATGTCACCTTATTAACTCATAGATGCGTGTCATTTGTGACAATGTAATTACACTTAAATATCTAGTGGTGTTCTACTCTCCTGAAAATTTCCACAACATTAGTTTGAGAAAATGCTAGAGATGAATACTATCATGTAGCTTAAGACCCTAAATTAAGAGAGAACATTTATTAAAATAATATTCAAAAGCACATGAAGGCATACGAAAATGAGCTACGTGAAGAATAGACATAGAGGAAAGATACAGAGAAGAATTAGTAGAAACATGTAGGAGTCAAGCAATCGCCCTGAAGGTGAATGCATACACATAGCATGAAGCTCAAAAAAAAGAATATTAACTCTTCACATCCATAGTTTCTAGATAGGAAGAGCTCGGTGGGTCCCATCCATGCTCAATTACACTTGATTTGAACTGATATTACACGACAACGGTTTTGCGGAATCTAGAACAACTAATGACGCATTAAGCTCAAAACCAGGCCTTACCTTTTTTTGTCCCCTTCCATAACTGATATTACATGACAATGGTTTTGCGGAATCTAGAACGACTAATGATGCATTAAGCTCAAAACCAGGCCTTACCCTTTTTGTCCCCTTCCATTCTATAAGGACTTCTATTACCACCTTACATCCTATGCTATTACAGCATTATGCTTATAGTCAGAATTATACATATATACCTAATAGTGAAACCAACAGAATTTTGTCTTACTAATTCAGATTTTCCGAATTTAACCTTTTGAAATCTCCTTGAAGCTGCAACATTCAATTCAACATTGAAGAAACAACCCAGAGTTCAATGATGAAAAGATAATTCTTACTGGTCCATAATCAATCTAGTCACATGAAACTATTGACATGCAAAACAAATAAAAATGATCAAAGTGGTACTGCTAAAAAAATGTGGCTTGTCTACTCAGCATAGAACTCGAAATATCCACAAATCATATTTCCAAAAAAAATCAGTTTTTCTGCAATCACTTACAAAACCTAACACTTTCCTCATCCTAAACCGCGATAGGCTGAAAAAGAAGTGCCAAAACCGAACAAATCAAACAACTCAATTTCCAGCAAGAATGAGAATTAAGAAAAAGATCAAATTACCATTTTGCAAACCAATACTTGATTCGTCAGGGTTGATACTGTAGAGAACACCTTCATATCTGATCTCACTCTTGGAGGTGAGGCTAATCAAGCTACCGAGGTAAGAATCGGCAAAAGAACTCGACTTCGAAACCTCCGCCTCCATGGATTCCGACAAACTCGACTAGCAGACCACCATAAACGGGGGAGTACAGACAGGAGGAGATTGAGAAGGGGATAGACAATAGAGAGAGTACAAAACACTATGGTTGACTCATCGAAGTGAGATTGGGGGTAGGGTTAGTTTTTGCAGTAACATGCGCTCACCCATTTATGCGATGTCGATGACAATGACAATGGGATTTTTTTTCCCTGCGCCCCCGACGACAATGAGATTGGTACATGCATTGCTGACATCTTATATTTTCCTAATAACTATTTTTTCTTTTGTTTAGATGTACTACTAGTTCAAATAAGTCAAAATTAGCCTAGGAATCGCAAAAAAGACAACTACAAACCAGTGCTCAGTTGGAACTCAATTTGCTGTCCCCCGAACCAAGGAGGACTAGGAATCGCAAAAGCTGAGGAAATGAACCAAGGGCTCTAAATGAAACTTTTGTGAAAGATTTTAGCAGAACCCGAAAACATATGGGTTAAAATCATCACTGGAAAACACCTGAAAGGTGAAAGCATCTTCGATTATATAAAAAGAAAAACACACATCTTGGCAATGGTCCCAGCTCATGAATCTTCGCACGCTATTTTTCGCAAGACTCATTTGGCAAGTTGGTGACGGCCACACTATTCGTTTTTGGTCTGAGTTGGGAATTATAAAACCTATGACCAACACTGTTCATAAGATCAACTGGATAAGCGTGTTGGTGAATACCTTTATAATGACAACTCTTGGAATATCCCTAAATTACAACAAGTACTAGAACCGGATGTTGTAGACCAAATCTCCCATATCATTACACCTCTCAATAAGATCCCTGACATGCTCTACTGGAATCCGAGCAAAATCGGTTGGTACTCAACATACTCCACAATATGCAATGAATCCAAAAAAATAAGGGTGATCCATCGACTAATCTTGATTGGATCGGGAAACTAAATATACCTCCCAAGGTGAAGAATTTTCTTTGGAAAGTGGTGCGCAATGGGCTTCCCACTAAAGTGAGGCTTGCAGCTAATCACATTGTTGTCCCACAAGGTTGCGTCTCTTGTGATAACCAAAACGATGACATTAACCATATCTTGCTCCAATGTCCTCGATCTTACGATGTTGAGAACTATAAATGCGAATACCACTCAAATAGTTGAACAAAGTGATACAAATAAAAGGAAACCCCATCAAATACTCGAGGATAGTAAATCTAAAACAACCAAGGAGGCAATTTTCTACCAAAAAAATAATCAAGGAGGAAATGGAATGGCTATCATGCGCCTGGTGGTGCATTTGATATTTCAGAAATTTGAAAACTTTCGACACAAATGAGAGTCATACACAAAACAACCCAAATAGTTTATGCAAAATTTTGAAGAAACTATTGCGAGATTTGAAAAACACAAACACCTGATGTCTCTCAAATTGGTGGTGTTTTATAGGTTATTTTCCCTTGTAAATATGTGTCTTTGTTTCTTTTCTTGTGGGTTTTGTCCCTTTTTAGCTTGGATTCCGATTTTCTATGAGATTCGGAGACTATGCGATTTTTGTGTATTTTGTAGGTGTTTTTGGCATGATTCGTGGATGTTTCGAAGGAGACCCGAAGAAGGAGCAAGACACGAGTCAGGGAGCGGAAGAGCGGAGCAACCCATGAAGAGAAGTAAGAGAATATCCAAGAAGAAAAGGTGGCCAGAGACCAGGATCGAGATCCAAGCACATCGGGACCGAGATCGAGTTGTGGACCTCGGACCGAGGTGCCAGCACATCGGGCCCGACTAACCTCCGTGTCGGTCCGAGTCGGTTGGACGAGGATTGGGCTCCAAGGCAAATGAATGTGATCTACCACTTTTGCCCCTCTTCTATTTTAGGCATTCTTAGCTTCTAATTAAAGGGAGGAAAAAAATTAGTCACACGCACACAACATTAATCACCTCTAAAAGACTTTAGGGAGACTTGGAGAGCAAGGAGAAGGAGAAGAGAGGGAGAAGAAGAGGAATCGGTGGAGGAGAAGGATAGATCTACGGAGAACTAGTGAGTTTGTCTTTGATTTGCTTTGCATTTATGGATTTGGATTGGTACTTGTGGATTTCCTTTGCTTGGTGAATGAAATTTGGATTTGATTTGAGTTTGAGTTTGATGATTGAGATTGCTTTGCTTTGTGTTTTGATTGCTTTTTACTCTAGCCTTATGGAGTAGATTCCGTTGATCTTGGGCTATGGGGGAAACCTCTAGCTAGATTGGGTTTGAACCCCCAATACCATAGCCTTGAGTGCTTGATCTAGGAACCCACTCTACATAGAGCTACAATTCCTTGTGGAAGCAAGGGATCAAGGGCTTGTGACTGGTAAGAGTGAACGGAAGTGATCAATTGCCTATCACTTGACCTTGCATCGAAAGGGAGGTCAAATTCTCTACGGGTCGATGTGTAGAAGTGGCGGAAACGAGGCGAACAACCTCGATCCTACAAGGATCAACACTTATTGCTTGAATTGGGGTGGAATAGCCCACATCTACTAGAGGAGGAACCCAAAAACCCGAGATCTATCTCTCAAATTTGCAGTTCGACATACCCAGTGACCTCGGGCCCGACTTAGCTAGTGTCGGTTCCGGCCTTTATCTCGTCGATCCACCTCGGGCCCAAAGTGACCAGTGTCGGTCCCGAGTGATTTCTCATGTTTTCCTTTGTTTTAGCTTTTCTTTTCCGTTTCCAGTCTTTTAGGTACACCAAACGGCAGAACTCCCGAGTGTTCGACACCCAACCTTGTGCTACTACGAGGTCGGATTATAAATTGTATTCTGAGACCCTCACAATCCGAACCGATCAGAATTTTAGCGCCGTTGCCGGGGAGTTCTAATTGCTTTGAGGTACCAAGTTTGTTAAGTCCTTTGATTTTGTAGTGATTTGGGTGAGGGATTAGCCCGAACCCCTTGTTTGTTTTGATTGGTTTTTGTTTGTGTCTTTGCCTATAGGTGTATGCAAGCTCGTTCCGCCCGAGGAACACTTGAGTTTGAATTTGTGAGTGATCCGAAAAGTATAATCAAAGAAGCCAGAAAGAAGAGAAGAATGGAGAACCAAGCACAACATGATGATGAGTTGTTCAGCTTAGGGCCGAGATGGCTAGAATGCAACTTGAGGCGGAAAACCGAGGGGCCGAAGCAAGAAGGGAACATTAGCAAAGACTGAGGATATAGGCTCAACTCAACGCTCAACCCCAGAATGCACGCCAATACATGCATCCGGAGTTGAAGGTGCCCGAGCCGGCTATTGTTTTACCGGAGGTTGCCAAGAATTTTGAGATCAAGACGCAATTCATTTCTCTCATCAAGCGGGATCAATTTGAGGGACGCCGCAAGAATGTCCAATTGAGCACGTCAAGCGTTTCGTTGACATGTGTGAGACGATCTCCACGGATGAGGAGACGTTGGAGTATGTGCTTCTCAAGGCATTCAAGTGGTCACTTGGGGTTAAGGCGGCACATTGGCTCGAGAGCCAAGCCCCTAGGTCGATCACCACATGGCGAGCTCTTCATGATGCGTTCTTGATGAAGTTCTTCCCACCTACAAAAACAACCGAGCTCCGGAGGAAGATTGCAAGTTTCCAACAAGGATCAAATGAACCGCTCTTCGAGGCTTGGGACCGATTCAAAGAGATGTTGCGCTAATGTCCAACCCATGGGAAACAACCATATGTGCTCCAAGATATCTTTTTCCAAGGCATCAACCCGGCCACCAAGGACAAGCTAAATCTCCACACCGATTGTGGATTCATAGACTTGACCCCGGAGCAAGCTTGGGAGTTACTTGATAAGCTCTCCGATTACGAAGCCATGTATGGGGTGAGCTAAGCAAGCAAAGAAGTGAGAGTCCAAGGTGATGGCACGAGGAAGCTCTATGATCCAAAGAGTGAAGAGATAGATAAAGATGTGAGACTCCAATTCCTAGAGAGTGAAGTGACCAAGTTGAGAAGGCAAGTTCACCACTACAAGCAAACCGCTAGAGCTTGTGAGGAGTGTGGATCCTTCGCCCATGCTACACAAGTGTGTCCGAATGAGAGCCAAGTTCACTTCCCTGAGCAAATTGAGGAGGCGCACTTTGTTCGAGGGTATTATGGAGCAAGAGGAAATTTCAACAATGTAGCAAATTTCAACAATGGAGGCAATGGAGATAATGGCCGGTGGAATCAAGGTCAAGCCAATGGCTACAACAACAACTACAACCAAAACGAGCCAAGGGCACAACCACCACCATATAGACTTCCGGGGTTTAATGATCAACAAACTCCACAATGGGCGCAAGAGTCGAGAGGCGAATTCAAAGAGGTGAAAACTCAACTCAATGAGGTGAAAACTCAAGTCAATGATGTGAGAACTCAATTCAATGAGTTTGGTGCATGGAGGAGGCAAGTTGACAACCAATTTGCCCAAATTGCAACTCAAATCCCGAGAGAGAATGGGAGACTTCCAGGCCGACCCAAGGGGAATCCCCGTGCACCATATAATCAAAATGAAGTCCGAGCTATTGGATTGAGGAGTGGTCAAAATCTACCCGAGCCACATGTGTCAAAGTCAAGAGAAGAGAGTCGGACCGAGTTGCCCAGCAAATCGGGACCGACATGCCAGGATGTCGAGCCAGGAACCAGAGCCACTCCCCTGCCTAGGACCGAGGATGAGAAGGAGTCGGGCCCGACTTTCCCTAATGTCGGTCCGACTTCCCAGCCAGTGCTCTGCCCCCTAACCGAAGTAGAAGACCTCGGGCCCGACGTGGTGCCCATGTCGGTCCAGGCAGAGGAGGTTGTGAATGAGTCGAGCCAGTCCAAGGAGGTCGATCCTAACAAGATTCAAGGTGGCACAACTCTTCCCTACCCGTCGAAGAAGCCGAAAGAAGTGGTTGAAAGCAAGTTTAAGAGGTTCCTCAAGCTTTTGCAAGGATTAAACATCACAATCCCATTCACCGATGCTTTGAACGAGATGCCTTCTTATGCTAAGTTTTTGAGGGAGATCTTGAGCAAGAAGAGGTCCATAGTAGACATGCAAGATGAGGTGAAGATTTTGGAGCTACCTCAAAAGTTAGGAGACCCGGGAAGATTTGCTATAACCATTGGTGTTGGGTCTCGGAAGTTTCAAGCCTTGTGTGATCTCGGAGCAAGTACTAGCGTCATACCTTACACAATATGGAAGTCCACCGCCATGGGACTCATTGCTCCGGTTAACATGAGATTGACCATAGCCGATGGGACATCAATTGAGCCAATTGGGGTTGTAGAAGACTACCCGGTGTGCGTCGAGGGTCATTACGTCCCAACGGACATTGTTGTGGTTGACATGCTAAAAGTGCCGAGCGAACCTATCATTCTCGGGAGACCTTTCCTCGCTACGGTGGGAGCCATCATCGATGTCAAGAAGGGTCATTTATCTCTTGATTTTGGAGGAGTGGAGCTCGAATTCTCCTTTAGGCCAACTTCGAAAGAAGCTTTGCATAGAGAAGCCAAGATGATCCAATCTTTCCCAAGTGGATTGCAATGGGAGGTTATATCTAACAAGCCAAAGGCGAGAAAGCTAAAATTGAAAGCCATTCCACCACCTCATGGAGTTGAAGTGACGAACAAAGGTTTAGCCGTCAATATGGTGGAGAGTGAGAAAGTGGAGGACGGAATGTCCTACTTGGAGGTATTCAAGGCCGAAATGGAGGAAGTTCAAGCACCACCGGAACCATCTCATGAGCTCAAGGAGCTTCCGAAGGATTTAACGTCGCATTTCTTGGCCCTAACTCTTCATTGCCCGTGATCATAAATGCTAATTTGAATGATGAGAAAGAGTCTAAGTTGTTAGGAGTCTTAAGGAAGCATAGAGGAGGTTTAGGGTATTCATTAGAGGAACTAAAAGGAATCTCACCTTCAATTTGCATGCATAGGATTTACACAGAGGACAACCATAAACCCACTATTGAACCACAAAGAAGATTAAATCCTAACATGAAAGAAGTGGTTAAAAGTGAGATACTTAGGTTGTTGGATGCAGGAATCATCTTCCCAATTTCCGATAGTAAGTATGTGAGTCCCGTGCAAGTAGTTCCTAAGAAGGGAGGACTAATGATGTGATCTCACTTTCAGGATCGGTCGAATTCGGGTTCGACTGAGCTTTTGTGGAGGCGTTCTTGAGTTGAATGTGTAAGAAACTCAATCTTGATTTTTGTATTGAAAATAGGTGGCAAATGTTGGTGTTACAAACTCAAGTATAAGCGTTTTTGTGGGACAAAGAAATGGAGAAGGAAATCAAGAAATCAAATGAAGGAATCGAGAGCTAGAAGCCGACAAGAAGGGGACTCCCTCGGCCCGTTCTCCCTTGAGGGAGAAGAGACCGAATGAGTAGGGCTTAAAGCTCTCTTACTCAAATTCAATCTAAGACAAAATGAAGGCCCTAGGCGTCCTTATATAGGCTGAGGTAAGGGGGAGAGGGCGGCTGCTTGGAGTGGGCTCCAAGCTTCGTATGGAGGTGGAGAGAAGTGGTGGCCAAGGCAAGCTCCTTGGTGTGGGCGCCAAGTTTCCGAGAGGAGGTGTGAGAAGAGTGGGCGCCAAGCATCATTAAGATGTGAGGAGGTGATGTGGATTGGTGGCCAAAGCAAGCACAAATCAGCCGGCCTTTAATGATGTAGATTGGCGGCCAAGTAACACATGTCTTCTTTGATGATCCAAACTTGGCGGCCAAGGATTTGCGTTGGGTGTTGAGGAGTGGCGGCCAAGCAACCTCCCAAGTGGGCTTTGGATATTTCTCTTGATGTTGGGCTTCGGGCCTATCAAGGTTCTCATTCGGGCCAAGCGTTTGGAGGCACACTAACACTTGACTAGGTGGGTTGTGTGAGGCGTGGGCCAAATGGGCCTGAAGTTGTTCTTGCAACATTCTAGCGCGTCGCCTAGTCAAGGCCCTGGGAGGGTGGTTTAGTTCCTTAGCCATGGTCGACCGTGTGGCGGGTCGTGCCCGACCTATATGCGGGTGGCTTCGTGAGTGCCTCGGAGAGGCACCGGCCTGCGCCTCGGGCCGCGCCTTAACACCGCCCGCGGGGTGCCTTGTGGAGGCACCGGGCGCATCGGCGCCGCTTGCGGGGTGAGGCCCCGAAGGGGCACCGAGAGGCACCGGGGCGCCGGTGCCTTGATGTGGGCCGGGAGGCACCGTGGCGTCGGTGCCTTGTGGTGAGCCGAGAGGCACCATGGCGTCGGTGCCTTGATGTGAACCGGGCGCGATCACATCATCCTCCCCCAGTTGAGAAGGATTCGTCCTCGAATCTTCTTTTTCGAGCGCTACACCCACGCACACAATCGCGATTGGTGTCCTCCGCGTGGCTCGATGGACGGATTTTATGTAGGCGAACTCTGTGAAAGCTAGGCATTTTTCCCACATGCGCAAGTTAGTCCGCAAAAAATAATGACGTAAGGCACCCAAGGTTCTATTAAGAACCTCGGATTGTCCATTCGTGAGTTTAGAGTCGACAAGGAGTGACCGTCCATCAAGGGGAATTAGGCACGTCGGCGTCTTTTTGGGATAGCTCGGTTCACCTCCTTTCCCCAAGCTATCATAAGATGTTTGGAACTGCCTTCACATGCCTTAAGCTCCATTTTCCTTTTGACACTCTTTTGTCTTAGCTCTCTCGCCTCCTGGTCGGCGATTACTTCATGAGGAGCTAAGGGATGCAAGGTGAACTTCTTGCCGTCCCTATGGAAGATGTACTCGTTGGTAGCCCCTTGGTGAATAACAGCTCGGTCATATTGCCAGGGTCGGCCCAAGAGTAAATGGCAGGCAGTCATAGAGACAACGTCGCATAGGACCTCATCTTCATAAGGCCCAATTGAAAATTTAATCAAGGCTTGCTCCTTGACCATCACTGGAGCATCAGAATTTAGCCAGTGGAGGGAATAGGAGACCTTGCGAGGCGTCGTCTCAAGGTTGAAACGAGATACCACCTCGGTATCTATGAGGTTACTACAGGATCCTCCGTCGATGATGACACTACACACCTTGCCTTGGATAAAGCATCGTGTGTGGACGATATTCTCCCGTTGAGATGGAGCGGTGGGTGCTTCGTTAGTAAATAGTTCCCGTTGGACAACGAAGCATTCCCCACTGACGGCGGGTACGTAGACCTCCTCCTCGTCCTCACCATTGTCAAACTCTTCGTCGGATTCATAGTCTCCAGTTTGGGTAAGGAGGACTTGCCTTCGGTTAGGGCAATCACGAGCGTAATGACCCCGTCCTAAACACTTAAAGCATTGGAGGTCGCGCGTACGTGGGTTAGCGCCATCCTTAGGCGCGGCGGGGGTTGGTGCGCTGTCCCGCCTAATCGGAGGAGCGCTAGCCTCGGGTTTTGGCTCTTTGGCCTCACTCCGCTTAGGTGGCGGATTAGAGCTT
Source organism: Polygonum maritimum (assembly GCA_963924305.1). Lineage (NCBI taxonomy): Eukaryota > Viridiplantae > Streptophyta > Magnoliopsida > Caryophyllales > Polygonaceae > Polygonum > Polygonum maritimum. Next base: position 15,556,219 of record OZ002736.1, on the reverse strand, counting down.
GAGGAACCCGAGCTCCAAGTGCGACCACTCCCACCACTTCGCCTCTATTGTAAGTTTTGGTACACTTGGTTAGTGTAGTGGAGAACATCGGCAACGGAGGCTTCCGAGCCGAAGCGTTGCATCTCCACATAAGCGGCCACTTCGGAGTTTAGGCCCCCGATGAATTTAGAAATAATATATCTCTCCGGAAATCGAACTCGGGACCGGAAGACTAGTTGCCGTAGCTCCTTATAATACTCATCGGGGTTGCGGGCCCCTTGCTTAATCCGCTCCAATTTAACTTGGATGCGGTCTAGATAATCCTCGGGCACAAACCGATCTCGCATGGCCCGCTTAAGCTGGCCCCACGTGCGAATGGGGTCCTCGCCTTGATACGCCCTATCCTCTTTCTCTTCTTGCCACCATGAGTAGGCAAAATCGGTGAAGCGAATGGTGGCGATCGCCACTCGTTGGCGATCCGGATAGTCGTAATATTCAAAGACCGCCTCGGTCATAGCCTCCCAATCAAGGTAGGCCTCAACATCCGAGGTCCCGGCAAAGGGTTCCACCGTGAGTTTAATCCCGTGGTGGTGGTCCCTTTGTTGATCCATAGGAGGATTAGGACCGTGCTCATGCACCCGGTCTCGGACCCGGTTCTCATCCCGCAGCGCGAGAGGGTCCGGAAGGTTACGCCGGGGTCCGATGGGTGCGAGCGGCCCTCGATGTTGTCGGTGCCGGGGCTGCCGCTCCTCGAGGTCTTGAGAGACAGCCGGCGGCCTCCGAGGGGGAGGGAGAACAGCTTCCAAACTTAAAGACTCGTCCTTCGGGAGGACGGGCTTCTTTTGCTCCAGGGCCTCATGATTAGTTCCCGAATATTGTCCCTCCTCATATTGAGGGCTAGGTGAACGCTCGTGTCGCGGAGACATGCTCAAGCGTTGCTCGATCTTATCATCCATGAGCCGGAGCAGCTCGTCCCGAGACTTCTCATAAGTTTCCCGAACGTCTGCTCGGGCATCCTCCCGGACCTCTCGTAAGAGGCCGCGTAGCACCTTCCATGAGAAGGTGTTATCCGCCTCCTCGGTATCGTCGGGAAGATTCTTGCCTTTTGGTGGATCCTGAGACATAATTAGGAAAACAAACACGGAACTCGGTGAAGGTTAGATAAATCTAAAGACCCACTTGTGTTTGACTCAAAAAACTTGTTTTTTTTTTTGTTCTTCAGAAAACGATCAAATGGGGAGGACTGACTCGTGTTTAGACTCGATTTTATGTGGCTCTCGAACTCACACACTTGACTTTAGGATCGTTTACTCCGCCACCAAAGGTCCTTAACACAACTCTTTCCTCCACGCGCTCGAGTGAGAGCGACAACAACCGGAAATCAAAACAAGCGACCGGAGCTTGTGGGCGAGTGTTTACTAGCCCCACAAGTCGGGAATCCCGTTGCTCGGGGTTAGGATTAAATCAAGGCAAGGAAAAGGCCAATAAATTTCACGTCTTGGCTGGCCCCTTTCGAACTTTGCGTGTTCGACCTTCTTCGCAATTTTTTTTTTTTGAAACGAGAGATACTCTCTCTCTTTTGTTTTCATTTTGCTAGAAGAAGTACTACTTCTCCTTGATTTTTTTTTTTGAACAAGAGTTACTAACTCTTCTTGTGTTCTTTCGCCGAGTGAAGGGTTCCTTCTCTTTGTCGGTTTCTCCTTTTTTTTTTCTTTTGAACAAGACGAGCACACTTAAAGACTTTGTGCCTCGTCGAGATCAAGCTTCCGAAGGTCGAAGAAAGAGGGTCGGCCAAGACAAAGGGCTCGACAAGAGGGTGGTAAGAAAAGGTTAGGCTCGTTTTTTTTTTTTTTGAAGAGATTGAAATCGGTCAAGGCAAGGAAGGGAAAAACGAGGCTAGATTTGGGAGAACAAGATAAGGGATTCGAGCAATTGAAAACCTGACCCGTAGGGTAGTAATTCGTACCCCCACAACTTGATGAACTCAAGCCGACAGGCTCTGATACCAGATGATGTGATCTCACTTTCAGGATCGGTCGAATTCGGGTTCGACTAAGCTTTTGTGGAGGCGTTCTTGAGTTGAATGTGTAAGAAACTCAATCTTGATTTTTGTATTGAAAATAGGTGGCAAATGTTGGTGTTACAAACTCAAGTATAAGCGTTTTTGTGGGACAAAGAAATGGAGAAGGAAATCAAGAAATCAAATGAAGGAATCGAGAGCTAGAAGCCGACAAGAAGGGGACTCCCTCGGCCCGTTCTCCCTTGAGGGAGAAGAGACCGAATGAGTAGGGCTTAAAGCTCTCTTACTCAAATTCAATCTAAGACAAAATGAAGGCCCTAGGCGTCCTTATATAGGCTGAGGTAAGGGGGAGAGGGCGGCTGCTTGGAGTGGGCTCCAAGCTTCGTATGGAGGTGGAGAGAAGTGGTGGCCAAGGCAAGCTCCTTGGTGTGGGCGCCAAGTTTCCGAGAGGAGGTGTGAGAAGAGTGGGCGCCAAGCATCATTAAGATGTGAGGAGGTGATGTGGATTGGTGGCCAAGGCAAGCACAAATCAGCCGGCCTTTAATGATGTAGATTGGCGGCCAAGTAACACATGTCTTCTTTGATGATCCAAACTTGGCGGCCAAGGATTTGCGTTGGGTGTTGAGGAGTGGCGGCCAAGCAACCTCCCAAGTGGGCTTTGGATATTTCTCTTGATGTTGGGCTTCGGGCCTATCAAGGTTCTCATTCGGGCCAAGCGTTTGGAGGCACACTAACACTTGACTAGGTGGGTTGTGTGGGGCGTGGGCCAAATGGGCCCGAAGTTGTTCTTGCAACATTCTAGCGCATCGCCTAGTCAAGGCCCCGGGAGGGTGGTTTAGTTCCTTAGCCATGGTCGACCGTGTGGCGGGTCCTGCCCGACCTATATGCGGGTGGCTTCGTGAGTGCCTCGGAGAGGCACCGGCCTGCGCCTCGGGCCGCGCCTTAACACCGCCCGCGGGGTGCCTTGTGGAGGCACCGGGCGCATCGGCGCCGCTTGCGGGGTGAGGCCCCGAAGGGGCACCGAGAGGCACCGGGGCGCCGGTGCCTTGATGTGGGCCGGGAGGCACCGTGGCGTCGGTGCCTTGTGGTGAGCCGAGAGGCACCATGGCGTCGGTGCCTTGATGTGAACCGGGCGCGATCACATCAACTAACCGTTATGCAAAATGAGAAGGGAGAATTGATCCCTACTAGAACCACTACAAAATGGCGCATGTGCATTGATTACCGAAAGCTAAATAGTGGTACTCGTAAAGATCATTTCCCTCTCCCTTTTATAGACCAAGTTCTTGAAAGATTGGCACAACATGAATACTTTTGCTATCTTGATGGGTATAGCGGGTTTTGGAAAATCCCCATTCATCCCGATGATCAAGAGAAGACGACTTTTACATGTTCCTATGGAACATTTGCCTATAGACGCATGCCTTTTGGCTTGTGCAATGCTCCGGCAACGTTTCAAAGGTGCATGATGTCCATCTTCTCCGATAGGGTTGAGGATATAGTGGAAGTATATTCATGGATGATTTTTCGGTCTATGGCTCCTCTTTTGATGCTTGTTTAGCTAACATGGATAGGGTCCTAGCTAGTGCTTAATTGGGAGAAATGTCATTTCATGGTTAAGGAAAGAATAGTTCTAGGACATCTCATCTCTAGTAGGGGAATAGAAGTTTATAAGGCCAAAGTTGAAATAATTGAAAAACTTCCCCCACCTTCTTGTGTGCGTGATGTTAGGAGCTTCCTAGGTCATGCGGGTTTTGATGTCTCTCATTTTGGTGGTGTTTTAGTAGTTAATTTCCCTTGTAAATATGTGTCTTTTGTTCCTTTCTTTGTTAGTTTTGTCCCTTTTTAGCTTAGTTCCCGATTTTCTATGAGATTCGGAGACTATGCGAGTTTGTTGTGTTTTGTAGGTAAAATGGCGCATTTGAGGACGTTTTGGAGGAGTTTCTAAGGAGGGCAAAGCTAAGAATCAAAGGAGCGGAAGAGCCATGCAAAGAACGAAGAGGAGCTCAAGGAAAACCAAGAAAAGAAGAAGATCGAGGCCCTGGACCGATGTTCCCAGCAAGTCGGGCCCGAGTTCGCGCAAGGGAAGCCAGGACCGACGTTGGCAACGTCGGGCCCGAGGTCCACCCGCATCGATCCTAGTCGGCTTAAGTGAGGATTGGGCTCCAAGGCGATCGAGGCCTTGGACCGATCTTCCACTTTTGCCCTTCTTCTAATTTTGGAATTCCTTGGTCCCCAATCAAAGGAGAGGATAATTAGAGGGAGCTTAGAGGAGCTTGGGGGGATCCAACATCTAATCACTCTCAAAGGGCTCAAAGGAAGACTTGGAGAGCAAGGAGGAGAAAGGAAGAGGAGAAGAGGAGAGAGATCGGTGGAGCTCTAGGGAGATTAGTGAGTTTGAACTTGTTTTGCTTTTGTTTTAGTGGATTTAAGACTTGGATATTGTGAACCCCTTTGATTTGAATACAATTTGGCTTTGATTTGAGTTTGATGATTGAGATTTGCTTGTTTTGCTATTTGATTGCTTTTTACTCTTACTTGATGGAGTAGATTCCATAGTCTTGGGCTATGGGGGAATCCCCTAGCTAGGATTGGGTGTGAACCCCCAATTCCATAGCCTTGAGTGCTTGATCTATGAATCCTCTCTACATTGAGCTTCAATTCTCTTGTGAGAACAAGGGATCTAGGGCTTGTGATTGGTAAGAGTAAGCGAAAGCGATCTCGAGCCCATCACTAGACCTAGCATCGAAGGAGAGTGAAAACTCCCTAAGGTCGAAGTGTGGAGTGGAGGGATCGAAGGCAAACAACCTCGATCTCATAAGGATCAACACTTATTGGCTGAATTGGGGTGGAATCACCCAAGTCTAGTTAGGGAAGGAACCCAAAAACCCAAGACCGATCTACTAATTTGCCAAGACCGAGTTCCCCAGTACATTGGGCCCGACTTCCCCTACGTCGGTCCCGGCCAAACACGCATCGATCCAACCTCGGACCGAAGTGACCAAAGTCGGTCCAGGTTGTTCCCTTTGATTTTCCTTGTTTTTGCCTTTCTTTTACCTCTTTTTAGTCTTCTTGGTACACTCAACGCACGAACTCCCGTGTGTTCGACACCCTACCCTTATACTACAATTGGGGTTCGGTTTATAAATTTAAATTTTGATATCATCCGATCCGGACGACCCCCATCAGGTTTTTATAGACGTTTCATCAAGGATTTCTCTAAAATTGCAAAACCTTTGTCTAACCTCTTGATGAAGGATGTCCCCTTCGAATTTTTCGAGGATTGCATGAGTTCTTTTTGTAGGTTGAGAGATGCCTTAGTTTCGGCTCCAATAATGGCGGCGCCCGATTGGAACCTTCCATTCGAAGTGATGTGTGATGCAAGTGATTTCGCCGTAGGAGCCGTTCTTAGGCAAAGGAAGGAGGGAAAGTTGCATGCCATCTACTACGCAAGCAAAACTTTGGATGAAACTCAATGCAAGTACACGACAACGGAGAAGGAATTTCTTGCAGTTGTATTTGAATTTGAGAAGTTCCGTTCATATCTTGTGGGGTCTAAGGTGGTAGTCTACACGGACCATGCGGCAATCAAGTACCTTATGAAAAAGAAAGATGCAAAACCAAGGCTTCTAAGGTGGATGCTCCTCCTTCAAGAGTTTGATCATGAGATTAAGGATAAAACCGGTGCGGAAAACGTGGTAGCCGATCATCTATCTCGTTTGCCCATTGAGTACATGTTGGAGATGGAGAATGGTGTGGCAATAGATGATTCAAGGGCGGATGAGGGTCTCATGAGTGAAAAGAAGGAAAAGAAGGGTGGACCGACGACAAAGGTGTATCGGGTCCGAGGTACCACAAGTCGGGCCAAAGTCAGGGCAAACTCCAGCAAGTCGGGACCGATGTCTAAGGTGTCGGGCTCGAAGGATTTGTGCGTCTGCAAAACTCGAATGAGGTCCAACCATGTCGGGCTAGGCACTCTACAATGTCGATCCATGAAGGCAAGTAAGATTCTCAACTCGGTCCCTATTCCATCTCGTTCTCAATTGATTAACTCTTTCTCTCCCACTTGCCTTCTATCTATTGGTGCCGTAAAACGAGGGGTTACCCCTTGGTTTGCGGATTTTGCTAACTTTGCCGTAGGGGGAGTGATCCCACCAAATTTGTCTTATTCGGCTAGGAAGAAATTCTTACATGATGCTAGACAATATTATTGGGATGATCCATACCTCTACAAGGAAGGGAGTGATCGAATCTATAGACGGTGTGTTCCGAGTGACCAGGTTGAGAGCATCATTTGTCATTGCCATTCCTTGCCAACGGGAGGCCATGCCAAAAGTTCCAAAACCACGTCAAAGATTCTTCAATGTGGTTACTATTGGCCAACCATGTTGAAGGATGTGCATGAGTATGTGAAGAGATGTGAGGAGTGCTAAAGAGAGGGGAACCTATCAAGGAGAAATGAGACTCCTCAAACCGGAATGCTTGAGGTTAAGATATTCGATGTTTGGGGCATCGACTTCATGGGGCCATTTCCTACGTCGGGACCTTACAAGTACATCTTAGTGGCCGTGGATTATGTCTCAATGGGTGGAAGCCATACCGACAAGGACTAATGATGCTAAGGCGGTGATGAAGTTCTTGAAAAGCAACATTTTTGCAAGGTTCGGTGTGCCTAGAGTCCTCATTAGTGATGGCGGACCTCATTTCATTGAAAGATGCTTCGAGAATGTGTTGATCAAGTATGGGGTGTCTCACCGAGTTGCTAATCCTTATCATCCTCAAACAAGTGGGCTAGTCGAGGTGTCTAACCGTCAAATCAAGGCCATTTTGGAGAAGACCGTGTCTCGATCAAGGAAAGATTGGGCACCTAAGCTTGATGATGCGCTTTGGGCTTATAGAACCGCTTACAAGGCACCCTTGGGGACTACACCCTTCAATTTAGTCTATCGCAAAGCATGTCATCTTCCGGTTGAGCTAGAGCACAAGGCTAAGTAGGCCCTCAAGGAGATGAGATGGGATGTCAATTTGGCCGGTGAAAGAGATTTCTAGATCTCCATGAGTTGGGAGAATTGAGGTTGAAAGCTTATGAGAATTCTAAGTTGTATAAGGAGAAGACAAAGAAGTGGCATGATAGGAAATTGGTCACAAAGACCTATCAAGTCGGTGATAAGGTTCTGCTCTTCAATGCAAGACTTAGATTCTTCCCCGGAAAGCTAAGGACTAGGTGGAGTGGACCATTTGTGGTTCAACGAATTCATACTCAAGGTGCGGTGGATGTGGTTGATGAGAAAGGACGAGTCTTCCAAGTGGGTGGTCATCGTTTGAAAAAGTTATATGACAAGGTCGATCCGAGTGAAGAAGTTAGAGCCTCGTGGGCTCTCCTATTCGCGGAGTAATCTAGACATGCCATGAAGAATAAGAAATTAGGAGCTTTTTGAACTCTTCTCTCTTACTTTGAAGTTTTGGTTTCCTTGTTTGATGGGGACATCAAAATTTCAAGTATGGGGTGGGGGTTAGTTGCTCATAGTTTAATGTGTTAGTTTCTTGTGTTTGTTTGAAGATGTTTGTTTCTAGTTTGTGTTTGGAATATTTGCCTTTGGATTGTGGTTTGTTGATGAAAGACAAGAATAATTGAACTTGATTTGGTTTGAATGGATGAGTTTTTGTTTTTAGCTTTATTTGAAAAAAATTTTGCAAAAAATCCATAAAAATTTGAAAATTTCGTGTGAAAACAACAAAAAGATTTTGTTTTTGGACTAAGGAATCCCCATCTTAGATGTCCAAATGAAAGCTAGTGATAATGTGAGCATGTAAATTCCTTTGCATATTTTTGGATGGTTTAGCCTCTAAAACGATGTTGCTTTTAAAATGATCATGATATCTTGCTTGTTTTTGTTGAGCATATGAGTTCTAGAATGAGTTTTTATGCAACTAAGTATGAGTGACCCTTGTGAGATTGATTTTTGGCCATTTTAGGGATGATTGTTCATATTTGCATATCCCTCATGTTTCTTGTGTGATTAGCTCATGCATGCTTAGTAAAACTTGCTATTGCGGTGTTTATCTATTTTCCAAGACCGTCATGAGATTTGCCTTAGCATTGTCACATTGATTTGAACTTTATGTTTTTAGTCACAGAAATGTTCCATATCCTACCATGAAATTAATCCTTCGTTTGTAGCCCCGTTTTAGCCTAGACCTTTGCTTGAAACTCCTCAAAAATATTATTCCTAGCCTTATATGACTTGACCCTTATGGGATTGGACTTTAGAGGAGAGGTTTGGAGTGTATTTGAAGATTTGAGATTCTCTTGGGTTTAAAGGCAAAGAATGGAGTTATAAATCATGTGGGTAGTGCATCTTTGTTGTGCAAAAGTGAGAAGAAAAGAAAGAAAGTGTTGGAAAAACAAAGTGGATTGAAATTGATGAGCTTAAGTGAAGAAAAGGGTTCCGACCATATCGGGCCCGACGTGTAATGTAAGTCGATCCAAAGTCCAAAAATGTGAAAAATCCAACAAAAAGCCTAATTGCAAAGATGAAGTGGAATGTTAAGTGAAAGTGTGCGTTGAGAGAAGAAAATGTTAAGTCTTTTGGATGAGTGTGAAATTAATTATGGAAATTTGGTGAAGTTGGTGAGAGATTAGGAAGTTCAATCCCCATTGTAAGCACCACAAGACCAAAATGATTCCCACCTTGAGAAATACCAAAAGCCCCGTTACAACCCGGCCGAATGGAACCTCTTTGAGGATCTCCATTGAGCCAAGTTCATATTCTTTGTGTGCATTGTAATAGGCATCTCTAGGTGGAGGAGTTGGTGATATTAGCTTCAATAGTAAAGTCTTTACTTGCATGATTTTTGAGTTTGAGTGATCAATGTTATACCTATACACATGATGGGTGATACACCTTTTTCATATCCCTAAAGTGAGGCTTAGTTGCATTGGCTTTATTCCTTGGAACACTTGATCATGTGTGATGATGTAATCTTGTTTGAATATCAATCACTTGTACTTGATTGTGTTTTCATACGAGGCTTTACTTGAAGATTATGTTTCGGTCTTGCTTACATTGTTATTGCTTGAGGACAAGCAAGTTTAAGTATGGGGTATTCTGATGTCTCTCAAATTGGTGGTGTTTTATAGGTTATTTTCCCTTGTAAATATGTGTCTTTGTTTCTTTTCTTGTGTGTTTTGTCCCTTTTTAGCTTGGATTCCGATTTTCTATGAGATTCGGAGACTATGCGATTTTTGTGTATTTTGTAGGTGTTTTTGGGATGATTCGAGGATGTCTCGAAGGAGACCCGAAGAAGGAGCAAGACACAAGTCAAGGAGCGGAAGAGCGGAGCAGCCCATGAAGAGAAGTAAGAGAATAGCCAAGAAGAAAAGGTGGCCAGAGACCAGGATCGAGATCCAAGCACATCGGGACCGAGATCGAGTTGTGGACCTCGGACCGAGGTGCCAGCACATCGGGCCCGACTTACCTCCGTGTCGGTCCGAGTCGGTTGGACGAGGATTGGGCTCCAAGGCAAATGAATGTGATCTACCACTTTTGTCCCTCTTCTATTTTAGGCATTCTTAGCTTCTAATTAAAGGGAGGAAGACAATTAGCCACACATACAACACTAATCACCTCTAAAAGGCTCTAGGGAGACTTGGAGAGCAAGGAGAAGGAGAAGAGAGGGAGAAGAAGCGGAATCGGTGGAGGAGAAGGATAGATCTAGGGAGAACTCGTGAGTTTGTCTTTGATTTGCTTTGCATTTGCGGATTTGGATTGGTATTTGCGGATTTCCTTTGCTTGGTGAATGAAATTTGGATTTGATTTGAGTTTGATGATTGAGATTTCTTTGCTTTGTGTTTTGAGTGCTTTTTACTCTAGCCTTATGGAGTAGATTCCATTGATCTTGGGCTATGGGGGAAACCTCTAGCTAGATTGGGTTTGAACCCCCAGTTCCATAGCCTTGAGTGCTTGATCTAGAAACCCACTCTACATAGAGCTACAATTCTTTGTGGAAGCAAGGGATCAAGGGCTTGCGATTGGCAAGAGTGAATAGAAGTGATCAATTGCCTATCACTTGACCTTGCATCGAAAGGGAGGTCAAATTCTCTATGGGTCGATGTGTAGAAGTGGCAGGAACAAGGCGAACAACCTCAATCCTACGAGGATCAACACTTACTGCTTGAATTGGGGTGGAATAGCCCACATCTACTAGAGGAGGAACCCAAAAACCCGAGATCTATCTCTCCAATTTGCAGTTCGACATACCTAGTGACCTCGGGCCCGACTTAGCTACTGTCGGTCCCGGCCTTTATCTCGTCGATCCACCTCGGGCCCGAAGTGACCAGTGTCGGTCCCGAGTGATTTTTCTTGTTTTCCTTTGTTTTAGCTTTTCATTTCCGTTTTCAAGTCTTTTAGGTACACCAAACGGCAGAACTCCCGAGTGTTCGACACCCAACCTTGTGCTATACGAGGTCGGATTATAAACTGTATTCTGAGACCCTCGCAATCCGAACCGATCAACACCCATGAGGTGTCCAACCGTACAGATGGGGCTATCAAACTAAAGAGGAAAAAGATTAGAGCAATATGAGAAATACCTAAACAGAACCAATATAAACTAAATTTTGATGGTATAGTCAACTCTGAAGGCATCTCTACGATCAGTTTCATCCTCCGAGATCACTTAGGCTTGCCTCTCTATGTCGACAAAGGTCTTATTGGAAGGTACTCAATTCTTTGCACTGAATCTATCGCTCTTCGACGGAGGATTTCAGAGGCCATATGATGTGGTATTCCCCACATCATGGTTGAGGGTGATGATCTGCAGCTGATTAAAGCGATCTCGGTGATTGGCATTTCCGTGGGAGATTGAGCAAGTTCGAGCGGACATCCACCAGATGCTACCCTACTTCCAAGGTTGGAGTATCTCTCACATTTCCCAGGGGGTAATTCGGTTGCAGAGTATATTGCTGGGTCCTATCGTTGTGTGTCCATTGTCTTGCTTGCAGCTGATTTAGGTCTTTGGGGCCTCATCCATTTGGATGCTCTAGGGCGACATGTTTCTTAAGAGGGTCCCCTAATTCTTTTCATCATCAAAAAAAAGAGTCAAAATTAGCCTATCTGCATATTAGGGTCAGCCGAAATCATCATAACGGATGATCTTAAAAATCAAACAATAAGGGTTGTTGACTGAACCATGATCGAAGTTGAATTATAGATAAAGAGGAAATCTAATTTGAAGAACAAATATGACAAATAGCACATGACAGACATTGATGATCAACATATATTCATACAAGAAAGTTAGTTGTCGAATCGCACTCCATGAAACAATGGAAAAAACACATGTGAGGGATATTAGAAATAAGATTTCTGATGTTAGTCATAATAGAATGAATTTCCCATGCACTTTCCACATTTGTTTTAAAGAATTGATGACAATTAAGTTTTCACCCTCGAGAATAAGGTTATGAACATTTAGCAAGGTGATAGTTTTAAGTGCTTCTAACAAGGCACTAGCTTCAGCTTGGACAATTGAAGTGTGCAAGGTTAATACTACTCTCAGAATAAAATTAATAGGGTCGGGACCGGGGTATTTTATTATTTTATAAAAATATTAATTCATCGATAAATTAATATTTATTAATTTATAGAGACTTTAGCGATAGCGATTATTTTCAATTAAGTAATACCAAGTGTTATCATTGAACCAAAAATAATACCAACTACAAAAATCATAAAAGTCCAGCCAAACTATTAACATACTACTCAAAATAAAACATGGACAATTTCCGGTCAAATTTTGGATGATTGGTATTATTGCAGGTTCCTTATGCGATAATTATTACTTTATGATGTTATTGGGACCTTATATTTCTATAGTGGTTTTTTGAAATTTTATGATATTATTATTTTATCGAAAATCGTCAAATTTTACACTATCCCAAATCGGGACTGGAGAAAAATACTAATTTACCATATTTATTAATTTATGGATGCTCTACTGTATACCAGTTGGCCAACCACTTTTAAGACAGATGGCACAACCTCATTCAAAGACCAACCACTTTTTTTATCATCACGAGTATCGAAATCAAAATCTCCTTCCTCTATTAACGCTTCATTGAATTATAGGTTTACATGCATAACTTTGTTGTGAAAATCCCTTTCCTTAGAAGTTTTTAATCAAATTTATACAAGTCGTAAGCTTTCGTAGTGGGTCGTTACCAAGTCAAAGTGGGTCAGTCCAAGGTTTGACCTTAAGTTAATTTGGTGAGTGTTGTGTTGTGTGATTGCTCTCGGTAGACGACCCTGACAAGGTCGGTATCGAGGCAATTATGACCTTGCGGTTTTGTGTGTTTGCTTTGTTTGGTTTGGTTTTTTTTTTTGACAACTAGGCTTAGAAATTTCTAGCTCCCGTGGATGAACCTGACTCCGTTATACTCTGGAGGGTCTTGATATATAAATTTATTTATTTGTTTAGGATCAAGAAAGCCTATAAACTCCCTTCACACAAGCATCACAAATTTCAGATTTGGAGATATCAATCATGGGCAAACTACGAGCTCTTCTCTATGCAATTTGTTCAATAATCGTAGGCTAGCATGACAAAAATGACTATGCCAAAGGTTGGCGACCTCAACCACAGTTTTCAAGCACAATTATTCTTTAGGTTCGAAGTTGGGATCAACTTTGTAGACATTGTTTCTGCATAAGCCCTTCAAAAGAGTCCTTCCTGAGCTTATCTCAATAATTTAGTATTCATTATGATCAAATACAACTTGATTTTTCCCATTAGTACACAATTGAGCAACGCACAACAAGTTAAAATCAAGGTTGTCAACCAGATTGACGTCGACGACTAAGACCTTACCTGAGATACTTACTTTCCTGATCTAGATATATTCACACCTTTGCTATTGTTGTAGAAGGTAGTTCTACCTCCTTTGTATATTGTTGAAGTGAGACGAAATCCTTGGAGTATCCCGTCATATGATCGGAGCATGCACTATTAATGAACCAAGGCTTGTTGGCTCCCACTTCAACGTGCAAAAAAAAAAAAAAGTTTTTACGAACCCATAATTTCTTAACAACTACTCTGGGTCGGGCAACAAACTTCATAGCATGACCAGAATTACTAGCAAAAGAAGATGTTAAAGTCTTAGCAGATTCAGCGACATGAGATTTCACATTAAGAGCCCTCGTCTTTCTAACCTTTTTAGAATCTCTAGTTCTTTTGAACCACTCATGTTAGTAATGACCTCCTTTTGCACAATACCAACAAGTGATGTGAGATTGTAGACCAACATACTTATAATATCCAAGATACATAGACTTGTTGTCGACTCGGGCCTGGAAATCAATTCGCGAAGGTCCAACACTCTAGACTTGGTTTTCCCACATAGAACGCACTTTCTGATTAGGATACCACTTCTATTTCCCCTTACCTTGGTTGTCCACCACATGCGATGAACAACTTACTTTGTGAGCATGCATAGGGGATTTACCTTTGGGCGACTAAAGGCTAGAAGCGATCCTGTTTTCATTCTGAGCATTTTTATAGCCAAGACCAGATTGCTGACTTACCTTTAAAAACCTCTTTCCGAATTCTTGCTTGACTTCGTGGACCTTGTCGGCGATAAATTTATCTTTCCAATTCTGTATCTTTGCTTCGTCGTCTATTTTTAAATTTTCAAGATTACTAGACAACATAACATTTCTAAGTTTCAGCATGAGTTTTTCTCCTTCAAAACTAGACTCCTGTTTCCCAAGGTCGTCGACATGCTTCTGAAGGTTAACAACTTGACACTTACGATTAGGACAATCAATGCAAGCAAAAGGTTTAGACTTAACATTCTTTTCAAGCTCAATGGCTTTAGAGGACCAAACTGTATTATCATCCATCAGATTTGTAATTGTTTCCTATTTTTCCTCAATCTTTTCACTTAATTCAGAAACTTGAAGACAGAGTTTTTCAATGATAGCACAAAGTTGTTCTCTAGACTTTTTAGCCAAAAAATAAGGAAGTTCATAATCTTTTAGCTCGCTTGAGGAGTCATCACTCAAGGCCATAAAACAGAGCTCTATGGTCGGCGACGAGTCATCTTTATCGTCAGACAAGTCCCAAACATGCTCTTGCCAACCTCCATCTTTAGACATTGTTTCACAAAATGCCCTTAGTCTAGCAGTGATAGCATATCACTCCTTCCATATCCTTTGCAGCTTTAGGAGCTTTGGTTGGAGCCTTATTGCGACTCCAAAATCTCTTCATTGCTCTAGAGATTAGATCAACGTCGTCGTCGACATCCTCCATGTCTTCCTATCCCTGAGAAATATCAAAGGCCTTCTTAACTTTCAAAGCAATGTTCTTTATCTTTTTAGAGTAGAGCATATCCTCCCTTCGCTGTTGAATTCCTCCATACATAGTGAGCTGACCAACGAGATCCTTCAGAGTAAGAAGAGAAGCAACGATAGTGTCCCACTTCTTGTTGAAACCAGAGATCATTTTGTTAGTTTGCTTCCATTAGGAAGCTTGTCTCCCAAAAACTCCAATTGATTGACAATCATTTGAAACCTAGAGTGATATTTATGGAGAGACTCACCCTTGTCTTGATACAAGTTCTCATATTCTCTCTCAAGACTTATGATTATGTCCTTTTCGACATCATCATTTCCTTGATGGAGACGTTTGAGAGCATCCCAAGTCTCTTTGGCGGTGTCATAGCCAATGACTTTCTTGAGGTCACTACTAGTAAGAGCATGGTGGGGAATCTTCTTGGCTCTCTCATTGTTCTCCAACTTCTTGAATTCAGTATCATTGTACTCCGTGACTTCTTTCTCTTTGCCATCAGATTTGAGAAATTTCTCGGGGCCTAAGAATATGACTTTCCAAAGCTGACCATCAAGAGAGAATATGTGGGTTTTCATATACTTTTCCCACCAATCATACTCTCCAGCCTTAAGAACCGAAGGTTTCCAGAAGGAGTCATTGACAAAGGTGTTGGTGGTGGTCATCTTTCTTGTCAAGTACTAAGAAAATCTAAAGCCAAAGCTTTGATACCAATTGTAGGAACGTTAGTATTTGGAGTTGTCGACATCTACCACGTCGGCGACCAGAGTCAAAACTTAGATTGCAACGGAATACAGTCACACAAGAAAGATTACGAGTTACCAGATCAATCACTATGATATACTCGTTTGTATAGGGAAAAAGCACATATTTTCCAAGCTTCTCACTTGAAAGGACTTAGAAGAGTACTTTGAGTCTCTATATTGATTTCTCGGGTTTATAAAGGTGTTCTTGTTCCAAGAAGTGAATCTCACACTCTCTTGCCAACAGTACTCTTGCATATGCAACTACCCTCACTCAATACAACTCTCCCGTACTCAACCACCCAAGAACGAATCCCTCATTCTTCACACTGAACACTCTCGAAAATACAAAGTATGTTCAAGCTCCTTAGTTCTAATAGTAAGCTCACGAGTAGTATAAACAGAACTAGGAAGAGTGATGCACGATTCATCCCATTTGCACAAGGAATAAATCCTACACAACCGTTACAATATATTTCCTAAAATAGTCGTTAAAACACAATAAAATCATCTCGAGATATCTTCAATATACCTTGATGATTTTCTCAATTTTTGCACTTATTCTGGCCTTAAATAGACTCTTGGAACATCTCAATATGTTTGCCATAACGAAATCACGCCATGTTGCCTTTGACAGATTTTCGTTCTTTCCATTCCTGGGAAGCTAATCAGCAACCTCTGAAGCACATCTAGGTCGACAAACTCACTCGTGATTACAACCTGAATGAAACCATCAAAGCATATCCACGTTTTCTAAGGGCATCTCCAACAACATCTCCAATTTCTTGAAAGATGTGAATTTGGAGATTTATATCCTAATTTTAGCCCCAACAGCTTTCCCAAAGTGATCCCCAAAATGGAGAAGATCTTCATTTGCTCCATTTGTGAAATTGCAATTTATATTTTCTTTTGCTTTTATTTATTTTTGGCTAATTAAATGTAAAAGTTGCTTTTCCTTACTTGTTCAACCCTTCTGTCCAATCATGTGTTACTCCAATAAATACTAATTCTCCAAAATGGAGAAATTATTAGAGTTGAAGCAATTTTTTTTGGATTAAGTAGCTCTTCTTTTTCATTTTTGAGAAAGTTTTGGAACATCTTTTAGAGATGCTCTGACAGTTACCCACTATTCTTTACTCCTAACATATTACAATCGAACATCATTATGCATTCCTGTCATGTGCGATCAAAACGATTTAATTTGATCATTATACGATAGATCATTAATTGTGCGCTAATTAATCTGTTTAGCTGTCGATTTTGTTAGTTGCATTATTGTACGTTTATTGTATTCACGGTAATATATGTTCTACGAACTGAAGTTCAACGTAGTTGGCACTAGCTAGCTAGAAATTAATTAATTATTACTTAATCGATTTTCCTTAATAACTTGTTATACATTGACCTTATAGTTAAATCCAACTTGAACGTCCCAACTAAAAAATAAAATAAGCTAAAGATTACATGTTGAAGGTGCTCGTCGTAAATCATTAAATGATACTCCGTATATATATACATGTATCAGTGTATCATGTATGCAACTATTTTATCAATTTCTCTTCTTTTTTTATCATAAAAGGATTTTATCAATTTCTTTGATGGACTATGAACGCACCACGATAGTTAGGGAATACATATATGCATGCAAGCTGTGTCAATTGTATCATGCCATGTGCTATATTTCTTTATGTAAATGATTAATTGTTATAATTGTACGTGTATTTCTGGCCTAAAGAAAAATAATCATGACGTACAAGGTCAATGTATTTATTACTATATAAAGGTCGTTTTCCTAAGGAAGAGATGAGCAACAAGTCTAGAGAATCATCGATTTCGATCTGTAGCTTAAGGTTTCATTCAAGTTAATCCAGAACAAAATGAGATCGTATATAAGTTTACAGATTTTGGCCTTGGTTTCGGTAAATGTGTTGGCTCTATGCATAGTCCTGGGGGAAGTTCGTATGCTTGATTGGGTGGTAAGCATATTCAATTAATCTATAATTGCATCCATCATCTTAATTAATCTTGTTCGTTTTTAGTACATGCATACAAAACACCTATGCCATGTACGCGCGCATGTATACTAATACATGGGCTTACTTTTTAAAATACGTAGGATAAGCTAATTTTGTGTGTATACATATCAACAATGCGAGAAATCTCTTCCAATCATATTTGGGGCACCAGGGCATGCATGTGCAATATGTGGCTTACAATTTTTTTTGGTCGAACACATTTGCTTACAATTACCATTCGATCAACTCGATCGATCGAATATGATTATGTAGTCCCAACACTATTAAATTATCGATTTTGTCAATCGTAATACAAGTGTAGAGCAACTAGATATATATAGGGTGAGTTATATGTTTAGACTTTGAATATTGAGATAAAAACTTATCTCGATCATTTTGAGATTACTATAAAAGGTGCCCAACATTTACATGCATGAACTTATGTATATGTATATATATAGCAATTATATTATTCGTTCTATTGTAAAATGACTTTAGGATATAAAAAAAACTATATATTAACTGAGTTTATCTGACTTTAGGATAAAAAACTATGGTTTGCTCTCGAATGAATACGTCCTAAGTACCTACCTACCAGCTCTTGGACATTTTTCACGGAACATATGCGATCTTACAGTATTGACAACAATTATGTCAACATGAAAATAATACATACAAATGCTTATTCTTGAATTGTAGTAATATATTTTTACTAACCTATGGTCGATACGTTTCAACTTCCTAGCTTTCACCATAAAACATTCATGTTACCGTTAGGTAGGTACTTTAATTTGTCAGTGTATTGATTGATCGACATATACATGTATATACATACAGGTTAAGGAGACATCATACACTAGGTTGTGCAGTACAAAGAACATTTTGACAGTGAACGGAATGTTTCCGGGGCCAGCTCTCTCTCTCCACAAAGGAGAGCGCATTAAGGTCAACGTATATAATCAGGGTACATATGGAGTCACCATTCATTGGTTAGTCTTTTTCTATTTAATTATTCCTACATATTAAAAGCTACATTTACGGGACATGGATTAACGGAAGGAAGTCGTAATAAAAGTAATAGGAGCCGTTAGATTTGATAAAATCAATGGTTATAATTGAATATGCATACTAATAGGAGAATGAACAGAATAACAAAATATCTTTTTAAAATGGAAGTTCCTACAATTTGACTAGATTGAATGAGTTGATCTTTTTGTAAAAATTCGAATATTTAACCAGATTTTACTAAAAAGTCAAACAAAATCTCACACATATTCATTGGTACTCATTGTAAAATTTGATTGTATTACTTTAATATTCGAGTACATAATATCTAAATTTGTCTCGTGCATGTTTTAATACTTTTAGGGCCCGTTCGGAATCCAACGGCGGAAACGGAAACGGAATGGAATGGAATGGAAACGAATCTAGTCCACATTAGCATCATGATACATGATGAGTCACCTCAAGTTTCTCTCAAAAACTACCACAAGGGGGCTTGCGGGTGCCTTGTGGCACCTCAATCATTCCCTAATCTAAGGGTGGGGTAACAAAACACCTCAATCATTCCCTTCATCCCTTCTCTAGATACACAAATTTCAAAGTTTCAAATTAAAATATTTTTTTCAATTAATGTATAGTGACCCATAATTGGACTAGGTTCATTTCCATTTCATTTCATTCCGTTTCCGTTTCCGCCGTTGGATACCAAATGGGCCCTTAATATTATTCAAAGGTTGTTCATATTTGTTATGGTTTGAATATGCAATCCACTTTACTGAATGTAAATTATGTTTTATCTTAATGAAATGATATTGCATATCAAATATAAACATAGTGAACATTAAATAAGTAATTATAATATATTGAATACGATAATAACATGCATTTCGTATTCCCATTGTAATTCAACAAACTATGATATACTATTTGATTCACATATTATTACTATGAATTCAACAAACAACATATCAACATTGAAACTAAAATGACGCCTCTATAGTGTTAATCGTCATCTTTAATATTTATCATCATTCCTTCATTCTCCTTAGGCTTTTTTATATTCTTCAACTATCTTGATATTTTCCAACCTTCAATGTCGTATATTCAACATACAATACAAAGATATCCGGAATAATATATTCAATCATTTAGTAAGCATATTCAGGAAAAATATATTCAATTATTCATATTCTTTCATTCAATATAGAAATTCATTCATTCAATTAATCAATTCAAGATTCATAAACATGCATGGTATAATGCCTAAGAATTCAAACAGTAATGCACATATTAATACGTACATTCAAGAGCATAGAGGGGTGTACGTTCTATGATTTAATGTTTAATTTATCCATGAATATTCAATTATTCATAACGCATATTCAAACCCTCAAATAAAATCAGTTACCAGCAAGTATGAATATATTCAGCATTAATCCATGTATATTCAATAATTCAAGACCCACATTCAGTATAAACTTGCTAAGAATATATATTTTGATTTTTATGCATGTATATTCAACTGTTTAGAGAATACATTCTAGTATCGAATGTTAATAATCAAAACAAAAATTTTTGGATCGACTAGACACAAAACAATGATGTCGCAAATTCAAATTCAAAAGTTTCTTCTAGAATGCTACATATAGAATCATACACTAAAAAATCATAAGTCGAGCATATTGCTATATATCATCCAATTACATCCTATACTTGAAGTAATTCGAACCCTTGCGCTATAAATTCTACAACTTAGCTTCACAAATTTCAATTCCAAATTGAAACATGGACAATTAACCCTAAATTAAGAACATGCGACATAAATTCCATAGATTGCCAAATAAATTCCAGTTCGATTTTGGTATGTTCAAAAATATCATTATCCAATTACGGTCTTGATCTCTAAAATAATCAAACATTTGTGATGCAAATTCGTTAGACTACTACGCAACGAAGTACAAACTTGAACCCTATAATTCAAATCTCAAACATTGCGTCTTTGGTTTCAAAATAACCCAAATTTTTAAATGGTTAAAACTTCAAAATCAGAATCAATGAAGATTACACCTATTTTTTGTGCATATTCGAACACAATCAAAACGATTCACCCAAGCTAAGAAAATAAATAATAAAAAACGAACCTTTGATTGATTTGGGGTCTACGGCTGAGAGGAACTCTGAGAACAAAATGAAGTTGACAAATAGATAGTAGACGGCGATAATCAAGATTGTGACGAGAGAAGGAGGGCACGATGACGATGAGATTGAGATAAAGGAGAGGGAGAGACTGAGAGAGAGATTCTATGTAGAAAAAATTTAAAAAAATAGTTGAGAATGGTTTGATTTGGAGAGGGAAAAATATCTTTTGGGATACAAGATATGGAAAGAGAGATCAAATGCATTTATTCTCTTTTTTTTTAATTAAAGCTGAATTTAAATTGACAAATTTAAGCCATTGAAAATTATAGATCTAATGGTTCTTATTATGTCTTTAGCTTACCTATAAGACGGTGTTTCTCTCGATTCTAATTCTATTGAATATAAACATATGTACATATGTATAGAATATATATCGATAGATATAGATATATTTTACCATCGAGATATTCCTATAATTTCATAGGATTAATTATCTAGGTTTGTTGTAACTCGTAATTTTAAACCAAGTAAAGGATTGTTCTTTATTCATAAAATCATGTACATGTTTTTTTTCTTTATAAAACAAAAGGCCGGCCGTATGATGTTTGTGATTTGCTTGCTCACCATGTGGTTAATGTCATTGTTTAGCTATTTTTTTTATAATCATTGTTTAGCTATTTAAAATATTGCTTAATTTATGCCCCGTTTGAAATTGCCTTAAAAAATTTATCAACGCACGTAGTAGGTAAATCCTCATGACTTTTGCTGTCAGGAAGAGTACCTAATATTCTCCTAGTTTCAAAATAATTGTCAAAATAATACTTATACATATATTATTATTAATATACTATCCTTATCAAATATAGAGTTAATTTAGTGTAATGAAACATGAAAAAGTGTACATAATTATGATATATTTAATTATTAGGTATATAAATGTAAAGAGATAAAAAAAATGCAAAATTGACTATGTAGCAAGAAAAAGTGGTCTTATAAACAATTTTTTGACCAATCTTATAGACAATTAGTTTGAAACGGAATTACTATATTATAGGTTAGCTCTCGTTGAAATGTTTCCTCAAAGCTCGCTGGAATTTATTTTCCTTCCATTGATTAGCTAACCACGTTCATGGGAAATCAACCCAATTAAAATGCACCTAGAACCTCTTTTTCTTCCATTAATAAGCATACTAAAAACAGAAACTAAAATCCTAAAAAGAAAATAATACTCATCACAATTTTATTTTTTTAAAAAAATGTTAGATTTACAAAATAATTCATTTACTAAGCTCTTATAGTGTGCCCGTATGACACATTATAGAAAAATCCATCATGCCCATATATGACTCCTATATTGCTCTGACTTACTACATCAATGATTCAAAATCGTATCCTGGATGAATTCAAACATCATCTGACTTAATTACTCAACTGAATTTCGACCAAAAAAGATAAAAAATTACTCAACCGAATTCATATCCGGATAACCCATACTTGAAATGCCTGAGTAAGGATAAATAATTTTTTTATTAATATTTATCAACATAATTAGGATATTATTTTTGGGTGGAAACATATATTTTTTTTTATTTTGGTTGAATGGTGGAAACATAATTAGGATATTTGTTACTCCTCATTATTTATAACTTAAGAAATTTGTTATTAAAATTAGCAATGTTGATGTGTACGTGAGCTTCGTTGACTATTTTAATAATGACTGTCGATCGATGGTTTATAATTAACTGCGGGCATGGGGTAAAGCAACCGAGGAACCCATGGTCGGACGGGCCAGAGTACATAGCACAGTGCCCGATCAAGGCAGGGGCCAACTTCACTTACGAGATCATTCTCTCGGACGAAGAAGGAACCCTTTGGTGGCATGCCCACAGCGACTGGTCTCGTGCTACCGTCCACGGTCCAATCTTTGTGTATCCCAAGTTAGGGGCGAAACAGTATCCTTATCCTAGGAAGCCTAATGCGGAGTTCCCAATTATTCTTGGTATGTACATTGCATGTCATAAGTACCATTTGATACTAGTATATATATATATAGATGATCCGAAATTAACTGTAATTAATTAATTAATTATTGACATGCAGGTTCATGGTTCAAGGGAGACGTGATGCAAAACATCAAAGATGCTTTGGCAAGTGGAGGAGAAACCAACAGATCAGATGCTTTTACCATCAACGGTCAACCTGGGGACACCCAACCATGCTCCACAGACGGTACGTATTATTACACATGCATGCAACTAGACCCGGCAGAGAGTGACCCGGACCCGAAACCTGAACCGAACTGACCTGACCCGAACTCGAAATTTGACCCGAACAACGAAAAATGAACCATCCGAACATGACCCAGACCCGAACGCGAACTGAACTGAAATGACCCGAACCGAAATGACCCGAATAAAATGTAAACCGAACTGACCCGAACCCGAAATGACCCGAACCCGAACTGACCCGAACCCGAACTGACCCGAACCCGAACTGACCCGAACTGAACTGACCCGAACTAAACTTGACCCGAAGTAACCCGATCCGAAATGACCCGAAATCATCTAAACTACATCTTAAGAGTAGAAATTGAAGGAATTGGGAATTGCCATGAAATTGAACACACAACTACTAGTATTATCACTCCGTGTAACTACTAGCAAAACCCACCATCACAAAACAAGCCTAAAAACTTTAACAACAGACAAGAGTTCAATAGCGAGCAAAATAGAACTACTCTTGCTAGAACATGAATGATGAAGGGTAAAAGCTTTAACAATAATTCAAAGCTCGTCAGTGAGGAGATGAGCTTGCGTTTGACCTCCCAACTTGCCAAGAAATTGAGAAACGAACTCCGAAATCAGATTGTGCTTGCTTCCAACTTCCGAAATCAAGTGGTACCAAACTGCACAAAAGACCCCCAAACAGTCAAACACGAGTCTGAGAAAAACCGATTGAAATTGGGTGTAGGGTGTTGGGACTCGGGACTCAGGAGGGCTGGGAGGAGAAAAACTCACCGAGGGTACTCAGCCGACCGAGAGGAGCAGACTCGGGTCGGGAGGAGCAGCCGGCGACCGAGAGGAGCAGACTCGGGTTGGGAGGAGCAGCCGGCGACCGAGGAAGATGGGAGTGACCCAGAAAGACGGCGACCGACTGACCGAGGGTACTCAGCCGACCGAGAGGACCGAGAGGGCCGAGGAGTCGACGGGAGGCAAAGTCGCGAGCGAGCGAGGGACGAGGGCGAGACGACGGGAGGCGAAGTCGCGAGCGAGCGAGGGACGAGGGCGAGACGATGGGAGGCGCCAACGCGGCGGGGCGCGGGTGGCTGAGTGAGCACGGCACAATGTCAATGTGTTGAGCGAAGGTCCGAAGGAAACCCTAAAGTGTAACCCGCCAATCAATCCTCAAATTTTTAGAAATTAAGTGCTTGAATTTTTGAGATATCGCCAAAATTTTGGCTCAAAATTTTAATCCCTCCGATTTAATTATTTTGAAATTTTTTGAGAATTCCACTTCATTAAATTTTAGTCCATCCGTTGAATTATTTTGGAAAATTTTGAGAATTCCACTTCATTAAATTTTAGTCCCTCCGTTTAATTATTTTTTACGTTCTATATTATAAATATTGTTCTATATTATGTTATGTATTAATTTAATACATAATACATTATATCTATTAAAATGAATTAAATTATCACGAGTGCAAATCAGGTAAGCAGGTCAGATCTGGTCGAAATCTCGGAAATATCGTCACTCGAAACTAAACTCGATCTGTCATTAAATTTTTCTAGGAAACCGCCTTAAAATAATTTATTAGAAAGTGACCTATGTTATAATAAAAGCATTGACATTATTACTCAAACAAGTATGTAACTTAAGTTTAGCTTTTACATATTACAATAAGGGTTAAGTATCATATTAATCAAGAAAGACTATATTTTAAAAAACATAAAGAATGATATTTCCATCTATAACAACGTATTGTATAGTTTTAGTAGTTATACACTTATATAGTTTAACAAATGAAATATATTGTAGTATAAATGATATCTTTATAAATAGAATGGAAAAACATTAGGTATAGTTTTATAAATAGAATATGGGTGATAAACACATGTATAATATTCTGATAAATAGAATATGGCTAATAAACCCTAAACCCTAAACCCTAAATAGAATAGAAATAACATATTGTATAGTTTTATAAATATGGGTGAAAAAAGAAAACTTTAGGGCTCAATGAGACCATGACCCGCACAATAAGAAAATAAAACAAATGAAAAAAAAAGAGATGGAGTTTCGAACAACCGATCATTTACAACATTTCTAAACTCTATACTAATATATTATAGACTCTATGGTCTACTCTACAGTCTACACCACCAAGTAGGGATGAGCAAACGGATTATCCGATCCGATCCGAAATAGCGAATATCCGAATTTTTTGGTCAAACTTAGATCCGTATCCGATCCGTTATTAACTGGATATCCGATAAGAAATATCAGTTCGGATCGGATATCCGAGATTGGATATTATGGATATCCAAATTATCCGTTTTAGCATTCTTTTTCAAATTATATTATTAAATATAAGAAAAGTTATGAATAAATAAAAGATATAACTATCCAAAATTATCCAGATTTTATCGGATCGGATCGGCCGGATGGGCGGATCGGATATTTTTGTTCACCCCTACCACCAAGTCTAATTGTATCCCTAAATCTTATGTAAAACATTTGATATATCGGGGACCCCAATTATTTGGGGGTCCTGCTTCATCTAACCGATTGAACCGGGTAATTAGCCGGATCTGACACTAATTAACATAGTTAAATTGAGACGCGTATTAAAATATATAGATATGGCATGAATGTGTCAATGATATGTTATCCAATCTAATTAATGATTTATGATACAACATACGCCTGAATGTGCCCGCAAGTATATAATACAAATAGTAATTATTTTTTGTAATTAACTAAGTACAAATTACATCTAAATCTTTGTCAATAATATGTAGTAACTATGTTTTATTACAAGACACATTAAAGTGCCCAAACTTTCTACGTTAAAAACTCAACATTGCGGGTGGTCTTATAATTTAAAAAAAATGAATCCAAATAACACCCGAATCCGAATTGACCCGACCCGAAATGACCCGATTCGAAGCAATCCAAAAAGGATCCGAACCGAACTAGACCCGAACCGAAATGACCCGAACCGAAATGACCCGAACCCGAACTAACCCGAAATATTATGACCCGAAACGACCCGAACCCGAACTAGACCCGAACCCGAACATGACCCGAACCCGAACCAAACCCGAACCGAACCGAACTTGACCCGAAATGACTTTTTGACCCGAACGACCCGATCCGAATTGACCCGAACGACCCGAATTGCCAGGTCTACATGCAACTACTTGACTACTTCAACGCTAACATATATTCGTACGTACATATGCAAATGCATAAATGCAGATATGTTTAGAATGACGGTACACCGTGGAAAAACGTATCTTCTACGTATCATAAACGCGGTCATGAACGAAGAGATGTTCTTCATGGTGGCCAACCACAAGCTAGTGGTGGTCGGGATCGACGCCGCCTAAGTGAAACCCATCTCCAGCAGCTACATCATGATCACCCCCGGCCAGACCATGGACGTCCTCCTCGTCGCCGACCAGAAACCCGGCAACTACTACATGGCTTCTCGAGCTTACGCCGTGCTTGGCTTCTCCAATGCAACCACCACAGCCATCCTCCAATACGCTAACGTCAACCCTTCACCGGCCAATGCCTCTTTCCCGACGCTCCCCTATTACAACAACACCAACGCTGCCCTCGCTTTCACCCGTCACTTTCGGGCCCTAAACGATTTGGCTCACCGAGTCAACGTCCCAAAGACAGTAGAGAGGCGGATTGTCATGACCGTCGCCATCGGAACCATACCTTGCGGGGAGGGCAAGACCTGCTCCGGCCCCAACAACAACCGACTCTCGGGGAGCCTTAACAATGTAACGTTCGACTCCCCGACTACGGATGTTCTCCAGGCCTACTGGAAGCAACTTAACGGCGTCTACAAGACGGATTTCCCTGACAACCCTCCCTTCGTGTTTAACTACACCATGACTCCGATGGTGGACAACTTCACAATGTCGGATTTGAACGGGACTCGGGTGATCATGGTGGATTACAACACGAGTCTGGAGATCGTGTTCCAAGGGACGAATGTGATGAACGCGGCCGAGAATCACCCCATGCACCTGCACGGGTATAGCTTCTACCAGGTGGGTGTGGGGAATGGAATCTTTGATGAGAATGTTCATCCCAACGGCTATAATTTGGTGGATCCGCCCGAGGTTAATACCGTTGGGGTGCCCATGAATGGTTGGACAGCCATCAGATTCATAGCAAACAATCCTGGTAAGTATCCAATATTCACTTCTTTATCTTCCTTTTTTGGTCGATAACCACACTTCTTCTTTTTTTTTGGTCGAAATAACCACACTTCTTTATCTTTATTGTTATTGATTTTGCTTAATCTATACCACTGTCCTTTTTCGAGTCTTCACGTTAATTATGACCTCACTTCATAGTAAATTAATTATAAGCTTGTATATGATATATTGTACATATAAACTAAGAAGTTAAAGCCATCTATGGTGAAATAGGGGTTTGGTTCATGCATTGCCATTTGGAGAGGCACGCAAGCTGGGGCATGGACACCGTGGTGATTGTCAAGAATGGGCCGACACAGGCTACAAGCATAAGGCTTCCCTCCTACATCAATCCCTGTTAGCAGTTAGCACCGTGACAACGTCCAAAAATCTTCAAATTTGAAAATTTCAAGGACATGGAGTATCTCTTGAAGCTTTTCTAATACCCTTCTTTCATGTAAGTGTCACGGGTTGAGACTCGCTCTCTAACTCGTGCGGTCCTTAGCTAGTCGAACGCCTTCGATCGTGCTAAGTCAGGCCTTGTCCCGATGGATTACGATGGATATTGTGGGAAAAGAGGACTTTGTATTACACAAGAGAAGATTACAAGTGTACTTTACAAGTGTGTTTTTGTGGCTAAGTGTAGAAGGCTTGGTGGTTGCCTTGGCAAATGGGGGCTATGGCCTATTTATAGTGGTGGCCACCCCTTACAACGGAGAATTCTAGACACAAATGCCTCTAGACCCATCTAGAGTTTTCCCACAAGCTATGCCCCATGAAAAGCCCCTAGCAAATTCTAGCCCGCGCTAGAAGGACCCGGAATGTTCCCGTGGGGCGCCGGCCCGCGCCGGTCCCTAGCAATCTCTAGATGCGGCGCGACCCCTCCGGAATTCTCCGGAAGGTGCGCCCGGGCGCGCCCATGCCCGGAATTCGCTGGGCGCCTCTGGAAGCCTCCGGAAGCGTCCCGCTTGGGCGCGTCTTGTTCCCTATGTGCGCGGCCCCTCTAGACAACTCCAGAAGCGGCTCGCCTTGGCACGCCTCGCCCCGCTTGAGGCGCGCCGGCCCCTAGGAGGCTCCGGAGCGGCCCGGATTAGTCCCGAAGGCCCCGGAAGCCTCTGTAATCACCTAGGCTCCGTGCCTAGGTGACTTGGCCCGTGCCTAATTTTGTGGGAGGAACGCGGAGCGTGACATCCTCCCCCACTGGATCTAGCGACGCCCTCGTCGCGTTCCTCTCGGATGCCTCGACCTTAATGCTGAGCGGCCAGAGCACCTCGTCTGGTTCTCATGTCCTCATCTTGTCCGGTTGTCCCGTCTTCTCATTCGATTGTCTTGGCCCCTCGTCGATCTTGGAAGTCCCTTTATCGTGGCCCCGTGCCTCGGACGTTGGACCTTCCTCCCTTGGTCGCTCCCCTAACCGTATCGCGCCCAAGCTGAGCACCCCGCGTCTCTCTTCCCCTGGAGACCGTGCCGCTTCGCGGATCCCGGCGTTCTCTGGACCTTGGGTTGATCGTTCTTGTGGCCTTGGCGACTCCTCGTCGCGCTCCTTTTTGTAGCTCAACGTTATCGCCCCTAGCCGATGTGGTGTCCCTCGCTCGGCCTCCTCGTCCCTCGAGGACATGATAGCGTTGAGTTTTCTCCTTTGTGGGCATTCCCGCACAAGGTGATCCCCATCACAGAGGAAGCAAGCCAGGGGCTTCCTCTCCCTGCGCTTGCCCTTGTCTTGGTCCCCTCCGGACCTCCATTTCGGTCGGGAACGGCGCCCATCGTCGTCCTCCGACTCGTTGTCCCGATCGGCCCATGACTTCCTTCGTGTCTTGGATGTGCGCTCGTCGTCGCTACTCGAGTCGCTCTCATCTTCATCTCCCCCACTTTTACCCTTGTTACGGGAGGAGTCGTGTTTATCCCGGCTCTTGAACTCGATGAGCGACTCGGCCGTGCTCATGGCTTCGTTCAAGCTCTGCACGTTGCGCCTTTGAAGCTCTTGCTTGGCCCACGGCTTGAGACCGTCCATGAATTGGAAGAACGCCTCGGTCTCGGCCAAGTCTGATACTTGAAGCATGAGCTCGGAGAATTCCTTGACGTATTCGCGCACAGTGGCCCGCTGTGTGAGTCGACGTATCTTGGCCCGGACCTCATCGTTTGCGTAGACGGGATAGAATTGTTTCTTAAACTCCGCCTCGAACTCGTCCCAAGTCTTGATTTGAGACCCTCCGGTCTTCTCACATGTGCGGCGCCTCCACCAAAGTAAAGGCGTATCCTCAAGATAAAGTTTCGCGGTGCTTACCTTGCGTTTGTCCTCCTTGATGCCCACACCATCAAAGTATTGCTCCATGCCGTAGAGAAAGTTTTCCACGTCCTTTGCCGATCGTTCCCCCTTGAACGGCTTCGGCTTCGGGATTTCTAAGTTGTGCGCTTGGGTTGTAGCTATCATGCCCGCCCCCATGGCTGCCCGGCATGCCTCCAGTTCCCTCTTGAGCTGGCTAACCTCGTCGCGCAACGCCCCCATGGCTTCCCGAAGGACGGCATTCTCTTTGGCTAGCTTGTCGTTAGCTTCGTTGAGTGTGCGCAGCAACTCCCCCTTGAGCTCTTCCATGGAGGATTCAAGGTCTTCCCCAACCTTGGTTACGTCCTCGATGGAGTCGCGCACCTTGCCCATCGACAACTCTACTCGCTCCAAACGATCCTCAAAGCTAGTCACATGATCCTTCGAGGCGCCCCTAGTCTTCTTGCCTCCCCACTTGGATGCGGTACTAGGGTCCCCTGCCTCTAAGGCTCCTCCGTCGTGGCTAGACATTGATTTCCCCTTGGATCGTTTTGCTCTGATACCACTTGTCACGGGTTGAGACTCGCTCTCTAACTCGTGCGGCCCTTAGCTAGTCGAACGCCTTCGATCGTGCTAAGTCAGGCCTTGTCCCGATGGATATTGTGGGAAAAGAAGACTTTGTATTACACAAGAGAAGATTACAAGTGTACTTTACAAGTGTGTTTTTGTGGCTAAGTGTAGAAGGCTTGGTGGTTGACTTGGCAAATGGGGGCTATGGCCTATTTATAGTGGTGGCCACCCCTTACAACGGAGAATTCTAGACACAAATGCCTCTAGACTCATCTAGAGTTTTCCCACAAGCTATGCCCCATGAAAAGCCCCTAGCAAATTCTAGCCCGCGCTAGAAGGACCCGGAATGTTCCCGTGGGGCGCCGGCCCGCGCCGGTCCCTAGCAATCTCTAGACGGGGCGCGACCCCTCCGGAATTCTCCGGAAGGCGCGCCCATGCCCGGAATTCGCTGGGCGCCTCTGGAAGCCTCCGGAAGCGTCCCGCTTGGGCGCGTCTTGTTCCCTATGTGCGCGGCCCCTCTAGACAACTCCAGAAGCGGCCCGCCTTGGCACGCCTCGCCCCGCTTGAGGCGCGCCGGCCCCTAGGAGGCTCTGGAGCAGCCCGGATTAGTCCCGAAGGCCCCGGAAGCCTCTAGAATCACCTAGGCTCCGTGCCTAAGTGACTTGGCCCGTGCCTAATTTTTTGGGAGGAACGCGGAGCGTGACATAAATAAGTAGTTAAGATTACTTGGGGGGTGAACAATAAAAAAACGTCAAAACACGGCTTGTTTATTCATCGGCCTATATTCATGTCTCAATTCTTTTGATTTGTATTGGCTATTCGTTGTATCCTTGTTTCCTTCAAATTTGATATTAATACCACTTGCATTATGATTGTATTCCTTTGGCTTTCTAAATACAGCGATAACAATATTATGAATCAAAAGATAACTGCAACATCAAGAGTTCATGCTGAAAATTTATGAGTCTTCGAAATACCTTAATTGGCGAAGTAGGCAGAATAAAAAATTGAGATGATCTTGGATTGAAGCAAGAGTTCAGCGTTGCAAGCGATTCCTACCTACACAAAATGTTGTGTAGGTAGGAATCGCTTGCAACGCTGGCTTGATCAATACCTCTTTACTCGCCCTTGAAAGAGACGACACCTTCCGGCTCTTGATTTTTCTCCAAACCCGATCCCTTACTTGATCAAACACCACTTTCTTTGATCTTCCAATCGTTGTTGGTAACCCATGGTATATTTCATGCTTGTCAACCTCTTGGACATTGAAAATAGCTTGGAGGGCAGCTCTCTGCTATACATACTTATTATTGTTGGCCAAACTAAAAGAGAATAATACATTATTGGAGTAATTAGTGACATGTTACACACTGATATACATTCTCCCTCCCTTCAAAAACCAAGTCAGTCTTGAAATCGTACAAAAAAATCTCTAATCAAAATGGACCTTTAAATATATATGGAAATTTAGAATAAGCATCAAGAATTCAGTGCTTGTTTGGAAGGGAGAAAGTATAATTCTTAGTTCATAGGAATTTATTTTATTTGAATTAATATCTTATAATTTCTAATTCAAGTGAATTGATAAAATTTATTTGGTTAAAAAAACAATTTCTAGGAATTTTGGCGTAAGAAAGTTTTACCCACCAGGTAATTAAATTCTTATGAAATGGAAGAATTGAAAAAATATATGGAGTTTGAAAATCTTGGGATTTCAATACAAAATTTTAAATACAAAATTTTCAATCAAACATATATATTTTGCTAATTTATTGAGATTTTCTAAATTGATATGAATTCATGAACAAGCACACACACACACTAGGATGAAGGCAGTCACATCATAACTAACATGGGATTTGTAATTTTATATGCTGCGGACGTGCGGAGCATCATATCACATGAGTACATGACCCTACTATAGAGATAGCGGGTGCCTTTAGAGAAATTCTGCATGCCTGGCGGTGGGCACTTACTGAGAACTTGCAAATCGAGACCAATTTCAGAGCCAGAGATTTGGCAGCTCCCAACTAGTATCACAGCTCTCTGCTCACATCTTATTTGACTGATGTGCTTTTGAATGCGCAAGAATATGTTAATTAGGCTGCATCATCTAATATAATAAAATCAAGCATGGAGGTTACGTCTAATTCGCCAGCAACTCTGGTGAGAAGAGCCTCCCACGACTTACTGTCAATCCTTCCTCCCATACATGCGACCACTCGAAGCAACCTATCAATCTCCGCGTCCAACCCTGAAGAACTTAGCCTATCAATTAGTATTGAGCATATTGATTCATTTGGCGAGCATCCCCTTGCCACCATCTCTTCGAAGAGCCTCATTCCAGCTTTCGGATTGTCTGCAGCGCAAAACCCCTTAATCAGCATTTGGTAGGTAAAAGAGTCGGGAAAGCAATTCTTCGCCACCATACCATCATGTAAACTTGCAGCTTCAGACAACTCCCCGGCCTCACACATTCCTGCAATAAGCGCATTATAGGCAAGCAGATTCGGGACGGATCCCTTTTCTAATTCGTGCAACAGCTTCTTCGCTTCAAGAACCTTCCCCTTCTTACAGAGCCAATGAATAAGTGTGCAGCAAACAGCGTTGTCAGGAGCAACTTTCTTGTTCAACAGCTTCTTCCACAGAGCACAGGCATCCTCTACCTTGTGTTCCAGACATAAAACGTCAATCACCTTACAGCAAAGCGTCGAACTGGGCATGTGATTCTGGTTTAGCATGTCAAGCAGCAAATTTCCTGCCTCTCCTGGTTTCTTCTCTTTACAATAAGCCTCGATCATAACTGAATACGTCACATGATTAGGCCGGACACCGTTGTCTTCCATTTCATCCATAACCTTGACTGCATCAACCAACATTCCCTTCTTGCAATACCCGTCTATCATCACCGTGTAAGTAGTCACATCTGGCACCAATCCTTTATCTAAAATATCCTGAAAGAGGTTCTTAGCCGTCTCTGAATCACCACAATCAACGTACGCAACCAAGAGGGTAGTGTAGGTGACCAAGTTAGGAACAACGCCCAGGGCCGGCATTTCATCGAGCAGGTCGAGCGCACCACGAATGTCCCCCTTCCTACAAAGGGCCTTAACAAGTATATTGCAGGTAATCACATTGGGCATCATCCCAAACCTCTTCTTATAGGCCTTGAACAGCAGATAAACCCAATCGTACTCTTTGTTCATAACCAAAACATCCAACAAGCAATTGAGGGATCGAACTGACCTCTGCACCCGGAAATCGACCATCCTCAAGAAAGTCCGGAATGCGTCCTTGGAGCGATGGGCGAGACCATAGTTGCGGATGAGGGCGATGAAAAGGCCCTCGCCGAAGCACTTGACCCCGGAGCTGTGCATCTGGGAAAGCAGGGCTTCGACCCGTTGGAAATGGCGGGCGCGGGCGAGGCGGGTGATGAGAGCGGCGTAGGTCTGATGGGTGTGGGTGAACCCCGGATGGAACCTGCCGGCGTAGTCGAAGGCCTGGAAGGCGAGATCGTGGCTCGCCTGGCGCTTCATTATTGACACGAGGCGGTTGGGGTGGAGCTTCTTTGGCCATGGGCGAACAGGGGGAGGGACGGCCTCCTTACTCGGGGCCTCGTCTTGGGACGGGATGGATGTGGTCGAGAGAGCGGCGGCCGTAGCCCGATGGCAGACCTTTTTGGTATGGCCAAGGCTCAACATTTTCTCGCTCCCTTTAAACAAGGCCTTTCTTTTTAGTAGGATTTGATTGCAGGCGACATGAAGAAGCCCTCTTCTGCGAGTGTGACGGAGCTCGCCGGACTAATAAGTCGTTCCCTGATCTCCGCCTCCCCGGGGAAATGGACACGCAGTCTTGAACACACCCTTGACCAGCTCCACTGTTCAGAGTGTTTGTCCCCGCCGGTCGTTGCCATGGTCATTGACCCTCACCTTCTCCGCTACCCGTCTCTTTCCCTAGGCTTCTTCAACTGGGCCTCTCAGCAACCCAACTTCTATCACTCCTCCATCTCCTACTATCCACTTCTCAAGTCCCTCTCCGCTTCCCTTCAGTTTGGTGCCATAGACAAGCTGCTCCGACAAGCTAGGAGTCATGGGATTCCCATCGATCCCTCCGTGTATGGCTCTGTCATTGCTTCCCGGGTCAAATCTGGACAAACCCTTGAAGGGTTTCAGCTCTTCAGTAAAGTTGCTCCTCTTATCAGGTACGTGGGGGCTGGCCCCTGTAACTTGCTTCTCTCTGCTCTACCGTCTCATGGCTATGCTCACTATGCTAACAAGGTGTTCGACGAAATGCTTGTGAGGGGTGTGAGCTTCAGCACCCTGGGTTTCGGGGAGTACATACGCTGGCTTTGCAAGGATGCTGAATTGGATCAAGTTTTGGGCTTCTGGGCTGAAGCTAGGAAGGGTACATCTGAGATTAATGATTCCATTGCTGCCGTTTTAGTTGTTCATGCGCTTTGCCAGGCTCGCAGGGTGTTGGATGCTCAGCGTGCTTTGGAGGGATTGAGAGCTGCAGGTTTTTGCAAACTTGATTTTGTGGCATATAGAGTTGTTGCAGAGGGTTTGAGATCAATGGGGTATCTGGCTGAAGTAGAGATAGTGCTTAAGACAAAACGTAGGCTCGGAGTGGCTCCTAGGGCTAATGAATATAGGGAGTTCATATATGTTTTGGTTTCGGAAGGGCGGATTGAGCTAGCAAAAGAATTGGGATATGTCATTATAGAGGGTGATTTTCCAATTGAGGATGATGTTCTCAATGCATTAATATCATCCGTATCAACCACTGATCCTTCTTCTGCTTTGTTTTTTCTTCAATATATGATCGAAAAGGACAGAATGCCAACTCTTCTCAGCCTGAGCAACATGGGTAAGAATCTTTGTGATCATGGAAGATCTGTTGAGTTAGTGGAGATTCTGCAAAAGCTGTCTTCTTACGGCTACTTCACGGACCTAGAGGGTTACAGTGTCATGGTTTCACTTTTGTGCAAGGCGGGGAAATTGAGAGAAGCTTATGGGGTTCTTCGAGAGATGAGAAAGAACGGGCTAAACCCTGATATCTCCTCATATAACGACCTGATGGAAGCACTGTGTCGAGAGGATCTCCTGCGTCCAGCCAGGAGGCTATGGGATGAGATGTTCGCGAGTGGCATTAATGGAAATGTGCAAACCTGTGCTATACTAATTAAGAAGTTCTCTGAAGTAGGTCAATTTGAAGAAGCACTGGTTCTTTTTAACCACATGGTGGAGAAAGGGTTGGCGCCTGATGCAACAACTTATATGTCCCTTCTTGAGAGTCTTTGTCAAGGCGGAAAGATTGAGGCTGCAACTCAAATATTCCAAGGGGCTGTTGAACAGGACCACACTCTCCTAGGGATGTTATTAACTCCCTTGATCATTTCTCTGTGTAAAGGAGGTAATGCCTTCTTCTATATCTTTGGGATGTGTTCAGTGCCTACTTTACAAGCATTCCATCTTATTAAGGTCGGTTCTGAAATGAGTGTTAGTTTTTAAGCTCTCAAATTTTGTTAAGAAGTGCTAGCCTTTCAGAGTTTTATTGAGGTCAAGTAATCAATACCTTAAAGCTTAAAATGACATCCTTTAGTGAACAGGGGAGCAAATCTTAGGAAAAGCTTAACTTGTGGTTGCTGATTTCTGAGTGCAGGTCATTTTCTATCAGGGTCCAGGCTGCTTTGTGCTATCAACTTCGTTGGTATAGTTTTAGAGCCGCATGCGATTTTGCTGAAATATATAGCTGATGCTGGGCAAATTCCTTTGGCTGTTGAGCACATAAAACAGATCAAGATTAGTTCAGCAGAGTTGCTGCAAAGCATTTCTAATGAACTATTGTCCCTGGTTTCTTCATCTTCAAATCCGGATCCTGTCATGCAGTTGCTTCGGGAGCTTTATGGGAACAATATCATTCCAGTAAATGATGGATGGAAAGAATTGTCTCGTGACTGGTTTAGTAGTTAGGACGGATTTTAACAAGTTTGCCTGATGCGTTTCTTAAACAAAGGAACCTAAGGAAATTGGACTGGTCCTTAATATTTCGCATCATCGTTGGGCCCACAAAAAGCCCAATTAGAACCCCAGTCTCCCGGTTGGATGGTGACGGTTGGATCAAGAATCACGATTGTTGCTAGAGTGGATCTTCTAAAAAGGTTCGGCGCTCCATAGTTTGATTCATTCAAGGGCACTAAGGCTCTGTTTGGCAAGTTGTACGCGGACAGTGGAATTCCGTTCCCGCTAGCAGATCTGCTCTCCCCAAGGGTGCAATTTTTTTTGCAAAATCCTGCCCCTGCTAGCAGATTCCGCTATCCAGCCCGGTAATACCGAATGGAGCCTAAAAGCTCAAGTGGAGAGCACACATTAAAGCTCAACCATTCTAAGCATTTGCACAATAAAGTTCATCCATTTGTCCATTCGCTTCTTAACCTCATGCATTTCCAAGTTGTGAATTCATCATTTTAAGCTTGCTTTCGTAATATCCTTACCTACTCTTTTGTTGTCCTAATTCAGCACCCCAAAAGGTGAAAGTAAGGCCCAAAACAATATGGTACCTACGGGCACAATAATAGAAGTACAAATCCATATTATCTTGCTCATAAGTTCACTATGACCAATGTAATTGAAATTCAACATCCCTAAAGAGTAACCACTCTTCGAAGCCACATTGGATCTGATTCCTTAATAGGCTATGTTTTGGCTGAAAGTTATTTATGACCGTAGGTACCATATTGTTTGTATTTGGTTATTGGAAGCACAAGCTATAATCTTTGTATTTGGTTATTGGAAGTGAATTCACGAAAGCACAAGCTATAATCTTTGTATTTGGTTATTGGAAGAACGGAAACTTCATCATACAAGGGGTCCTCTATTTATACACATATATCGCACCATAATCTATTCCTTTTAGCTAAAGATATCAATCTATCTAACTTAACCGTCTCGGATATTTTAACTAGATAAGCTTTATCTTTCTAACAAAACCTCTCATCTCATCCGTTCCTCCAATACGACTCGTCTCGGGCCTCATCTAAATCAAACCATGAGCTTTGGCCTATTACGAAGTTTGGGCTGCTCCCAACAATACCCCCGAAGCGTTATTCAAGCGTGATCTAGTAATGTACTGGAATATGATTCGCTACATTTGAATCGTTATTCAAGCGTGATGTAGTTATACACTGTAGGGGAACTCTTCATAGATACAAATATATATATTTAACTAAAAGAGAAGTACTCAATCTCTTTTTACAATTGCTCCCTTGAGGAGCCGGAGAATGTTGCCTCTTTTTCGATAAAAAAATCTCTTTTTACAATTTTTGGAAGTCCTTAACATATTTGTTTTCGATAGAGGGTAATATCCTAGAGACTCGAATCGAAAGACCTCACCCTAGAGATCTAATCGATTGACTAAGTGTCTGAAGACTTAACATACCTTATTGGTATTATTTTATTACAAGATATATGTAAGTAAGAGAGAGAGAGAGAGAGAGAGAGAGAGAGAGAGAGAGAGAGAGAGAGAGAGAGAGAGAGAGAGAGAGAGAGAGAGAGAGAGAGAGAGAGCATATTGGGGCATGCATATCCTCCAAAATGGAGCAAATTCCCAAAAATAAGAGTTTATATCTCTATATTTGAGAATATCTTCATAAATTTTTTTTATTATGTGTCCTAAGAAGCTAATAATGAAAAGATTTGGTGAATCTTTAATTTTTGGGTTCTTTAATTTTCTTTTTTTGACGGGTTCACTGTTTCCTTTTTATGGTTTTAGTTTTTATATATTTTGTCCACTTATAGTGTGTCCTTAGTGCACACAATAGAAAAAACTGATCTTCAAATTTCTCCAAATCTATTCGTATGTCATATTTTCATTTATTTTTACTTTTGGAACAGTGTACACTTTTCATTAGATAAAATAAATGTATTTTTTACATATTAGGAAAGTTATTGGAGTGTGTTTAAATTTTTTTGAATAATATGTCTTTTCTTTTCCCATTTTAAAGAAAATTTTGGAGAAATTCTTTGAGATGTTGTGACTCCACGTTACTAAAAACACCAAGATTAGGAATTAGAATGCCAACCGCCACCAAACAAAGTTTTCGCATCCTCATGGTAATTGCCACGTTGGTATTGGAAACCATAAATAGCACTATGTGCATATGTATTTGCTTTCCAAGTAACATGGTAAGTGGCCAACCCCCACCTATATATTCTAGAATCTAAATAAACACGTACATTCTATAGAAATTCCAAGAAAGTCAAATAAAAAATGTCCTCAACTTTCTCAAAGCTTCTTGTTATCATGTTTTAATTTATTTTGTTCTATTATAATAACCTTTTGGGTAATGTGATAATATAATGAGAAATTTAATAGGACAACCACGTGGTTTTGGAAATTTCGTGTGGTATACAAAGTTTAGCGATATACTGCATGGTAATCTTACAATTTTTCAAATTTCATGTAATACATTCAACACATTATAAAATCTAAAAATATATATAACTTAGTCATAATTTCTATTTAATTACATAGAATCTCCTTATGTTTCATTTTTTCAACAAAACTATCAAATCTATTTTTTCTAAAACACCTAAGTCTATAACTATAGAATTATATATTTTTTATTTACTCTTTTCACATGACACTATATGTCATTATATAAAAAATTATTCTAACTTTTGTTATTATAAAAAGATCAATATTGTTTCAATATGTATAACAAAATAATCCCCTTTTCAAATTAACAAAAGCACATTGAATTTTGGAAAAATTTACCATTTCTCATTAACAAAATATAAACTTAATTTTTTTATAGTAGTTGATATTTTAAGGGAGTGTTTTTGAAAAAAGGGTGCACTGATTCAAGTAATTGTTTTCTAAGATAATGTAAAGTTTTTTTTTTTTCTAAACATAATGTACATATAAAATGACATGAAAAATGTGCAAAAATGGTAGAGCTTTTTTAGGAAAAAGTATAAAAACACTCCTTAATTTTACTTGTTTGCAAAAAATCACCCTTTATAAAAAATGTCTTGCAAAAAACCACCATTTTTACAAATTAGTTAGACAAAACCACCCATCAAAATATACTTGTACATAACCACTCCCACTTACTTATTAGTTGTACAAAACCACCCCTTATTTATGATTATTTGTAATTCACCTCCCAAAATCATAATTTAAGTATTCATTAATTATTTTGTCAAATTTATTTGAGTAAATCGTAAAAATTGATAAAGATAATGGTAAGATCTAGTATCTATAAAAAAAACCTAAATTTATTTGATAATTGGTGATTGGTTTTAATCTTGTTGTAGTTGACTCCCTATCCAACGAAAAGTGATACAACAACAACAACAATATTTACCCAGGGAGACCCGCAATCGCAAGATTTGTGGGGTCAAGATGGGGCATTCCAGACCTAAATGGAATGCGCCAATACAACCCAAAAAATCTGAACCTTACTACTTAACTAACTATATTAACCTCCTCGGATTTAAAATATTCAATTGACACTTTAGCCATTCGATTAGGAGGATCTTTTTTGGTTCTGAATAATTTAATATAAATATAATCATATTAATATATGTTTGTTTAGTATTTTTTCTTTTGAACTTAATTACCGGTCTAAATCGTCCATAATTGATCTTTTTTTGTTTGAATAAGAGTACCCCAAAAATAATAAAAATATGGACATTTTGATTTTTCTTCTATAATAGTTTTAACTAAAATTAAATAGCAATACAAGATGTGGGTGGTTGTTCTAAAACATTTTTTATTACAGGCGGTTTTATGCAAAACGTTTTATAATGGGTGGTTTAGTGCAAGCATATATGAATAATGGGTGGTTTTGTGCAAAACAAAGTTATAAAGGGTGGTTTTGTATGTTGAAGTGTAAATAAAGGGTGGTTTTGAATTTTCCTTTTTTTTAATGACATGTACAAGTTTAGGAAAAAAAATTTATGAGAAATTTGACGGAAACGACTTGTATGATAGGCCATATTTCGCTAAACCACCCGGATGTTTGGATATTATTTTGGACCACCTGTATGATGGTCTCTGTTAACAAAAAACCACCCCAAGCAAGATTCCGTTAAAAACCCGTTAAATGCGCATGTCCACGTGGCATTTTAATATTATTTATTTTATATTACACATTTTAACACTTAAAAATACCAAAAAAATTGAAGTTTTTATTTTCTTTTATTCCGCTTAAATAATTAATTTTTTTCCTTTTTTCATTTTTAATCTTTAAAATTTTGAAACTCCATTTTCACAAAAAATTAAAATAAAACCCTTTTCACCAAAAAAAATATAACCCGAAACACCCGACACCTTGACCGGAACCGACTTCCTCACTCCGGCCTGAGAAACCATGTGATTTTCTTAAGTCTGTCCAATTTATGCTTTGTAGTACTCCCATATGTCCGAGCTAATCAACTTATTAGTTTTCTTTGATTAGTGATTCAAAAGACGACTGCGTCGATTGGTAGTACGATTCTTAGCCGGAACCACATGAATTCAAAATCTTCGTCGTCGTCAAAGGTGTCGGGTGTTTTGGGTTATATTTTTTTGGTGAAAAGTGTTTTATTTGTTTTTTGTGAAAATGGAGTTTTCAAAATTTAAAAGATAAAAAATAAAAAATTAATTAT
Source organism: Polygonum maritimum (assembly GCA_963924305.1). Taxonomy (NCBI): domain Eukaryota; kingdom Viridiplantae; phylum Streptophyta; class Magnoliopsida; order Caryophyllales; family Polygonaceae; genus Polygonum; species Polygonum maritimum. The sequence continues at coordinate 15,516,051 of OZ002736.1, read as the reverse complement.
TTAAACGGAATAAAAGAAAAAAAATTTCAAATTTTTTGGGGTTTTTTGGTAATTTTTAAGTGTTAAAATGTGTAAAAGAAAATAAAAAATATTAAAATGCCACGTTGCCACGCGCATTTAACGATTTTTTAACGGAATCTCGCTTGGGGTGGTTTTTTTGTTAACGGAGACCATCGTATATTTGGTCCAAATTAATATCCAAAGATCTGGGTGGTTTAGCGAAATATGGCCTATCATACGGGTTGTTTCCGGTAAATTTCTCTTTTTTTATTTATGAAACACTAACATATAAAAATGATAAAGATTATGCGTATTCATGTTGTTCTTAGCACTGTCTTCCCCACCTTCATCATCCGAATCTCCCGAAGTTGCTAGGCAAGATTTGTTTCGATTGTTGTTGTTGTTCCCGGGTCGCTCTTCTAGATTTCCTTTAGAGCAGTATCTAGCATAGTGACCCTTCTCACGACACTTGTAGCAAGTGACATCCTTTAGGTCCCTTCTTTCATCACTGTTCCCACGATATCTACCAGAGTTGTTTTGGTTGTTGTTAAGCATTGACCTGAACTTTCCCCATAGCTTCCTCATAGCTCTAGTTATCAAGGCAGTTTCACTGTCGGGAACAACAGTATCATCCTCTCTTTCCTCAACTATGTAGGTCATAACTTTCTCCAATTTAAGAGCCATGCTTTTAGCCGTCAACTCCTCACTTTTTGATTTGTTCCTGTCTGCTTCGTACTTTGAGAGTGTGGCAAACATCTCATGGAGATCAAGCTTTTTGTTTGAGGAGATCTCTGAGAACGTAGTGCGACTACGTTCCCATTCTCCAGTGAGTCCATTGATAATAACGGCTACCTTGGTCTTCAAGGGGATCTCCTTCTCGTTGATCCCAAGACTTAGCATTCTGGTGTTATGCACTTCAAAACTTGATTGATATGCCGACACGTGTTTTCTCTTTGATCATAGCAAAGTTGAGGAAATCCTTCTTGACCTAAAGGATCAAATCTTTCTTCAGCTCAGTGGTCCCGTTGAAGATTTTCTCTAGGGCATCCCACATCTCCTTGGAGGTTTTCAGGTTATAGATTTTGTTCCTGTCCTCCACATTTAGCCCATTGCCGATGAAGGTTTTGGCAAGAAAATTTGCTTTCATGCCTTTGTAGTCATCTGGTCCCATAGTCATGGGGTTAGTCTTTTTAGCAGCATCAACTTCAAGGTCACCAAATTTAATAGCAATCTAAGACTGGAAGTTCTTTCCTTTGATCCAATCAGCCATGGCATTCTTCCATTGATCATATTGACCAAGGACCAACAGTCGTGGTTTAGCATTCGAAACACTAAGCTCCGTGACTTGAGAAGACATCTTAAATACCTGTTTGACAATCACACAATCTAGAGCACCAAGCTCTGATACCCATTGTTGGATCTACGTGTGAGAATGCATACATTGATCCTCTAGAGGGATCAACAAACTAGGCATCAGAATTAAAGTGATCAAACAAGTAAACAGGCAAGACAAGAATTTCAAAATCAATTTGCAATCTTATAACTTAAGAGCAAATTTACAAACGCAAATCTCGATCCCTAGACGTACACAACTTCTAGTAACAGATCTCGATCATTCAACATCGTGTACTCTTAGCACTTCGCAAAAGCAAATCGACCCACACCCTTAATCTTAGTACACAACTAAATTAAGGTCCCTGTGTGTTCTCCTTGTTCGCACAAAGCTCTCACAATTGTTCTTAAGCTCAGTGAAAAATTCAACCTACAAATTAGTTTGTATATACACTACTAGCTAGAAAAAATCTATCTAGATTTCGGCGTCATATGGCTGCGTCTCCCTTATGCAGCCACTGTGGCGAGATAGATGAAACGATTATCCATATTCTCCGTGATTGCCCTCTTGTTAGAGTCGTTTGGAACGACCTTATTCTCCAAATGAATCTCTCGGAGTTCTATGATGCGGATCCTCTCGAATGGGCGATCAAAGGTCTTCAACACCAACTCAAGCTCGTTGATGGCACCCGAGACGAGATGACATTCGCCACAACGGTTTGGTGGCTTTGGAAATGGCGCAACAACAGGATTTTTAGTGGTCAACACCCTCCGGATAAGCCCCGATTCATCCGCGGTTACGTTTCTGAGGTGGCCCGTGCGAACCTGTTCCACGATCCATCTTCCTCCAACGCTCTGGCTAAGGTTGATAGCAATGTGGCTTGGGAGAAACCAGACAACTCCTGGTTCAAGTTAAACACCGATGGTTCCGTGGCCCAAGGTCGGGCCACCGCCGGGGGAGTTCTTCGCGATGATCAAGGTCGATGGGTGGTTGGATTTGCTTGCAATCTTGGTATCACAACTGTACCAGTTATGGGGAATCTGGCATGGGCTCCAACTTGCTTGGAATCACGGTTGTAAGAGGGTCCTCGTGGAAACCGACTCCCTCCTTGCGACCCACCTCATCAGCGCAAACCTACATGCTCATCACCCGCTCGCTAGCCTGACGCGCCTCTGTCAAGGCTTCACTATTAGGAGATGGACCCTCCAATTCCGTCACACCTATCGTGAGGCTAACTCAGTGGCTGATAGCCTCCCTACTTTCGCCCACTCGTTACCTCTTGGAAATCATGTCTTAGTTTCGCCTCTTGAGGCCACCCTCAATTTGCTGTCACAAGATGTTTTGGGCATTGGCCAGCCCCGCTTTGTAAGGCCCTCTGTTTCTAATGAATAATAGGGAGGCTTCTCCCTCCGACCGAAAAAAAAATCTATCTAATAATATAAAATACAACCTAATAAGATTTTATCAAGAAGATAAAATCTTCCCTTAAGTAATATACCTTTGAAATCCTCAAAGATACAAATCTTCTCTTAACCAATCCTTCAAACACATCTTTCCATATATAGCAAGATGCACCCGGCTTCCACAGGTTTGATCCAACCTTCCATAATTAGATTCAGGTCTTTGCATTGATCTCATGGTGATACTATCAGAAATCAACGAACTCTTCAGCTAATACTTTGATCGGTTGATCTTGTTTTTGTTCCTTTGCTCAATTAAACTTAATTGATCGTCAAACACTTAACAAACTTTATTAAATATTCACAAGTGTTCAATCATCATCAAAACTCGTTGAGATCGATCACCGTCCCAGCAAGTGTAACTTAGAATTTAGGCCTAATAATACGTACTACTCCGCTAGTTAGAATTAGGAAAATCATGTTAATTTGTAAATTTGAATATTTCTTGTGAAAATGAATCCCATCGAGAAAATCACAAAGAATGAACATTACATAAGTTCCCTTAGACTAGTCCTATTATTAAATACATCAGTTTATATACTGAGTTTATCACATATATATGCATGCATGTATGACGGACATGCGTATGGATCTTCAACGCTAAATTAGCCAATCATCAGTAACAATTGTTTTTATATGCAGCTGGATGGAAGACAAAATTTGCTAACTAGTCTATTTTGGAACATTTGTGAAGTAACTAGGCTATATAGATAAAAAAAAATGAGCTAACTAGTCACTTTTCCAAAATTACCCTTAAGAAAAAAAATACATAATGACATCACCAATGGCAAATGGTGACACAATCACCCTCTACCACTATCAACCTTTGACCGGCGTTGACCGGTCGTTGACCGGTGATGACCAACCTGTCATCTTCCCAAAACTTGTCATCGTGCAGAAAAACGTGTCACCGCGAAGAAAAACTTGTCATCGCATACAAAAAACGTGTCATCGCGTACAAAAGACTAGTCACCGTGTACACCCCAAAAGTTATCATCGCGAAGAAAAACTTGTCATCGCAAAGAAAACTTTGTCATCGCTTACCTAAAATCTTGTTCTATAACCTATCATCACCCATTCTTAAGTGACTACATGTTTATATTGTCCTAAAACCTGTCATCACCGACCCTTAAGGGATGACAGGCTTATATTGTCCTAAATACTGTCATCGTCCATTATTATCATCGCTTAAACTGTCCTAAAAACTTATCATCACTTATAAAAACTTGTCACCGCGTACAAACATGTCGTCACTTATAAAAACTTGTCATCGCTTATAAACACTTGTCATCGGGGTTAAATACTTGTCATCGGGGTTAAATACTTGTCATCGCATATCAATGAGTTCGAATCTTACATGTAGTGTTTAAGGAAGCAAGAACATAATTAATATAATCCATCAAAACGAGATGTGTGGGTTAATTACTTCAAAAGAATCAATTAGTACTAGCCAGTTTCAGCTAAGCACTACTTGTCAATTCCACCAGGCAACTTTATACAAGTGTTCGGTTGAGCGATCATATATCTCAACACAATCATCGGATTTTAAGTGTGGCAGACCAATTCTCAAAAACATCATTATCAGCACTAAACAACAGACATGATGAGAGTTGAACAACACAAATACTCGAATTCGAGACCGGTGTCCAAATCCAGAGATTCCAACAATCACTTCTAAAGTTCAATTGCTAGTTCAACAATGAAATAGATGATCCAATCGGACAGATCATCAACAATAGAAGCCGAATTGGCAGAGAGTCATTTAACCAAACACCTGGCACGCAATAAAAGCGCAGGAGAAGAGGGAGCAAAAAGTACCAGTGAAGACGATCAGATCGGGATTCTCAGCGCGAATCATACGCTGAATGAAAGCGGCGGTGTTGAGGTCGGTGCGAGGCCAGATCTGCCTCGTCGATCTTCCCACGATGAGCGAAGTCGAGATCTGCGAACCAAAACCCTTGATCGGGATCGCCCTTCGTTAGATCTACAAATCTGTTGCCGCCGTCCTGAAGCGAAACCCTAGATCGGCGCACCGTCGCTCGCGAGACCTCCTTGACCGACACTCTCCGTCAACGAGATCAGATCTGGTCATGTTCGCCATTAGCGCTGTCGTAGCCTTTCTTCGTGAGAATCTCCGGCGCCACGTAGGCAGGCGTTCCACACAAGGTGTGTAATAGTCCGTCCGTCCGGATTTGGTCCTTGACGGCGCTGAGGCCGAAATCGGAGACCTTCAGATCTCCGTTATCGTCGACGAGGAGTTTCTCGGACTTGAGATCTCGATGATAGGCGCATGATTGTGATCTCTCTCTTGATGTTCGTGGAGGCGGACGAAGTAGATCTGGGGTTTTTTTCCAAATCTGAAATTTAGAGGGAGAAGGGAGAGAGAAGAGGAGAGAGGAAAAAAATGGGAGGAAAGAGAAAATGAAGGGGAATGAGCGCTTATATACCGACTAGTTAGTTAATTTTTTTTAAAAGAGGTTTAGTTACTTCCTAAATGTATGAAAAGAGGCTCCATCACCCCCTTCCCTCCGGGTGGAAATGGTTCAAGCGTGGGGGAGCCTATTTGTACTAAAAAATTCAAGTATTTCCACTCGCGAGATGTGGTCGTGTGAGAGTTTAGTGAGCCTTTCCGGATAAAAAGAAAACTGAATTTTCAATAAATGCCATTGCGTGAGTCCTCACTACACGTAGTTTAGTGAGATAATCGAGCCTTGATACATCGTGAATAACGAGGTTGGTCCTCACTAAACACCAACACATATTTCACTAAATGTCTTGTTTAAATCAGGTATTTTATTGTAATTTAAAAATAATTACTATATTTGGTTAAATAATTAATAAAAAAAGGTATATATTAAATTTTAAACAAATTAAGTGATTATTTTTATTTATTATTTAAGTATTGGGATCATATGTAAATTTTTATTTAAGTGATTATTATTATTTGTTGTTTAGCTCATGTGTATAAAGAACATAATTGTATGACTATATCTAGTTTAATTATTTGATGTTATTTTTTTGTTTCTTATATGCTTTTTTTTTATCATATTCCAAAGAAATTATAGCTTTTTAGGTGTTACATTGTAAAACATATTTATAATTGAACTATTTCTTGTTTATATTCTTGTTTAATTCATACTTTTTATGTTTCATTTTGTAAAGCATATTTATGTTTTTTATTCTAAAGTATTGTTATGAATTATATTCTAGCAATTTGTGCAATTTTATCGTAAAACTATTAGGGTATTATTAGCCTATTATTTGTTTAGGTTTTATTTTCACTGAACTTCTTTAATATATGATATTATTAGTTGGGTTACCGATATTTAAAAATATAATTAATTATGAAGGAATAATTGGAAATAGAAATAAATGGATATATATATAGATATATACTTTTTATAGTTAACAATTGACTTGGACACGAAATCAAGATACTAGGCCGGACACTTATAGATCCATGCAGATATCCCTTAACCTTTGCATTACCCATACATAATCAAGAATTTCTTCTTTGTACAAGAATGCAAAAACAATGATGAATGTCTTGTTCGTGCAGCTCATTCCAACAATCTCCAACAATTACATATTATACATGTACAAATAATAATATGTAATGTATCATGGTCCATATACCCTAAACCAAAAACCATAAGAAATGCTTTAATGATTACTTGTATATTTAATGAAAACTTACTAGTCAGATGATCATATGGTTATACAAGTCATGCTTCAACTTTAATGGATTTGGGTTTCAACCCAACGGTTTCGGGTTTAATCGAGTCAGGTTGAAACTTGGTCTCGGGTTAAAATCTCCGGGTTAAAACCCAGAAATTTCGGGTCGAGTCAACTTTTGACAAATCTATGTGTAACCACTTGGTTATACGGTTTAATGTTAGGGTTAGTATTTCGGGTTTATGGTTTTAGGTTTTCACATAAATTCACTAGGTTATAGGGTTTAGGGTTTAGGTTTAGGAATTAGGGTTTAGGTTGTAGGTTGAAGATAAATTCACTATTTTTCGTTCGTTCTATCTTTATTACTCTTACATAGTTGGACTAAATATATAATAAAAACAAACACAGGTTTGTATTAACAAATAACATAAATTACTATTTCCTCGTTCATAGTAATTAAATTAAAGTTAATACTAAAACAAAGAAAATGTAGAAGAAAGATGGTATACAAACTAAAATAGGAATATCAAATAATTTATTACATTTAATTCAAATTTTATCACTTGCATTCATTATCCTTTTAATTACTCAAGTATACTCTCTCCTTCTAAATTTTAATAGTTTGACAAATTTAGACCATTAGTAAAATTAGTGAGCATTATTTCTCTAACTCTAGTGTAGTCAAATGGGTGGAAATTATAAATTAGAACGTATTCATTAATCAAAAACTAATATTCCGAGTATTGATTTAACTCATTTTCATTAAGTTAACATACTAGTTTATTTTACCTTAATCAACTCATCTTTTTTGAACTCATCTTTTATAATACGATGATGCTTCATAATAACGTGCTCATTATTCTTCATTTAACTCACTTTTATTAAATAGTTGACGACTAATAAAAATTAACCAATATGTAATGCGAATTAAAACTACTACGGATCATAATACTTAACAAGTACTACAAATTCCAATTATTAAGTGATTTATTTCACTACTAAATTTAGACAAACTAAAAATTACTCTTGAAAATAAAAATTGTGATTAGTAATAAGTACTTCTAACTTAAAGCTCGGGTCGAATAGAAAATCTCTCTTATCATCCCAACTATAATAAGAAATTTGTAAGAAGTTTGAGTGAGAGAGAGCAATTGTGAGCGCTTCCAAATAACACTCTTCAACATATTTATAAAATTTTGACAATATTAAATTTTTTACCGTTGTTAATCAAATCAAAGTTATCATTGCTAGTCAAATCTTTCTCATAAAACACCATTGCATAGGATTGATTGAAGTCACATTTCGCCAGGTGAAAATCTCACTATACGATGTTTAGTGAGATCTCACGGAACTACATTTAGTGACATTCTCACTAAACTCTATTTAGTGAGACTTTTCGCCTAGTCAATCACCAAGTCCCACATCTGGTTATCACTCAATCTCGTGCAATGACGATTAGTGAGGATTCGTCTCCAACCACACTCGTTTTGAGTTTTTACGGATACCTGACAAATCAAATGCAATCCCATATCGTGAGATCTCACTCAACCCTATTTAGCGAGTGCAAATAGAATCGGCCGTCGTGCACCCCCGGATTTGCCCAGCCGGGTGTACTTATGTATATAGCAGGAACGGACAATGCATGCTGGTCAAGGGTTGACTAACAAGAAGCCCATCTGTGTAGTGTGTAGTAGGTAGCTAGTGCGCTAAGCCACATTACATTTTCATGATCTCTGTGTACGTTCTTTAGTGACAAAACCCGTATTCCGTGCATCTCATACGTTGATAAAGATCGAATATACATGTAGAAATCGATCTTAATGTGAAGTCTTCTTTAAAGTACGTTCTATCAATTTAACCGGCTTCTTAGATGAATTGTGCGCTTATCGATGAATTGCTTACGCACTCCTCTTTTGTTGGACGGATGGGCTGGTGGGTGATGATATACACCAACTCCTCAACACCTCGTTGAATAAGTTAACCAACTAATTAGTTAAACTCTCACAAACCAACATACACACTCATCCATCATATCATTCAACCCTTGCTAGCTCGCTCTCTTTTGCCCGCTATTTATACGTACAGTCTCCTATTTCCTCTTCCCAAATCTCTTAATTTTATCCTCCTAGCTCCAAGAGGGCAAAAATTCTCACACAGCCATTCAAATAAGCTCTTGACTCCTTGATCACGCACGCACACACGCACAATGGTTAAGGAGGCAGCCAATGGAACCCAGCATGGGTTCGAGATCCGAGTGAATCAGGGGAAACCAACTCTGGTAACCCCGCAAGACGACACCCCCAAAGG